>CM072709.1:1757832-1860332 GCA_036884735.1 Huso huso | reverse complement strand
ATTGTAGTCTGATTAATGTCCATTGAATTTGATCATTTAGAATTAATAACCGTTTCCACTAGAAGTCTTTCTCCATCTTCAAAATGTATCTGTTACGTCTAATAGCGTTGATCTTGACATACCGTAGATATTTAAAACAAAATATACTCTAATAAATTTAGAAATACTACATCACTTCAAAATATAAAAGTTTGAAACTGCCCCGTAAATATATTCAATCCTTGAACTTACTTATTCTTATAGTTTGATGTACTGATGTAATCAGACACGGCTATCCCATTGTTTACTATGGAGGTCAGAAGTTTTGTTATTACTCAGTAATGGAACAGCAAATAAAGCACGGCTGAGAGATGACACTAATGACACCTGTTCTAAAACCATTGCTGTTGTGATAAGCAATAAAAGAAGAAGCGAAAGAGAAGTTGCTGGCTTCTTGTTTGAGTCCAGATAAGTGTAGTTTATTGAAGATAAAAGTTCTGAGTTGCAAAGTTGCAACCAGACATCTTAACCCTTTACTCCATTGTCGGACTGGGTCCCACATTGCAATTATTCCAAAGGTCCATTTGTTTGACTGGGTCCGACATCATTATAGCAACGCACTAACGGGTGTTTAGTCCATTTTCAAAATGAAAACCATTCAATTGCCGAAGTGGGAGCGACATGAGCCGAGACAAGCCGAAAAAAAAAAAAGGCGATTTATGAATAGTCATACATGGTATCAGGTATCAGATAACGGGGCGCTCATAGTAAACAACCTGGCTGAGTGCGCCAGCGCACTGAGACTATCATGGACATTTGCAGAGCTTTTTTCAGATGTTATAGTAATAAAAATAATGACTTGGATCACATTATTGAGGAGTCTGGTGATAAAACTAGTTATCCGGAGATGATCAATTATTATTATTATTTATTTCTTACATAGTTGATCGCTATAGCAAACAAAAGGGTGGGGGGGCTGAGATGCCTATGAATGCTTTGTTGATATGCAGGGCCATTTAAACCCGTTTGACTGTGAAAAAAATAAAAACAGCGAAGATAAAATTAACTGCGAGTGTGAAAATTAATTTACCTGGCGCTGACGCCCATTAATAAATGGACTGCAAAGGGTTAAAGGTTACATAGTGACAACAGTTTGCAGGTATCCTCTTTCCAAGCATGGATCAGAGTAATACAAAGAACATTTCAGTATTCTCAGTTTAAATGCAGTCTTTCAGTGACATCGTGATTTTTCTTTAAATCAGACAAAGATACAAATCTCTTATCAACTTGGTTAATTGTCCATTGTCCTAACCCTAGCTTCCAAGCATCTGGTTCAATCCAGTTTCTCTTTGAAGTAGCTAGTTTTTAGAACCCTCCTAAGAAAACCTGTTTTATATCTAGTCTGTAAATATGTTTAACAATGTGTTGGCACCTCTAACACAAAAACAATGATCCACCCTAAATGGCAAATGCCTTTCATGTTAGAACTGGACATCAAAGGAGAGGCCAACACCCATTTCAGGATTGTCTTGGAGCCTTGTCCTAGCAAGGACAAAGGTCACCAGAAAGATCTTTATCAATTTACTGTAACTAGGAATTTAACCAGAATCTGACTTAATGTTTAACCCATTCTGTGAGTTGTATTCGAAAGACCAAAAATTCATTTATATCTAAATAAAATGTTCCAACAAATCGCTCACTGATGAAACGATTGATGAAACAATTGCTCACTGATGAAACACAGGGCTGCTCGAGCCCTGCTCTCAAACTCTTCCAGTGGACTGCAGGGATTATTTCAGACTAACGGAGGTAAATAACTTTTTAAAAGCGTCAGTATAACAGTGCTGAGGGCTGTGTAATGACCCTGTGTGCGTCTGTTGGCACTCACTTGAGCCACTCCTTGATGGGATCCAGGGAGTTGACGGGCACAGCGTTGATCATCGTCACCTTCTTGCTGTAGTCCTTGTACACGATCACAACATCGAAATTCTTCAAGTGGAACTGCACCCTCTCAAAGTGAATGAGCTCCACCTCGTCTAATGTAACCACAAAGGGGGGCTGAGGAGAGGGGAGAGCAGTCTTTATAGAGCAGAGACACATACAGGACATGCACAGCATTACCGAGGAGAAACCCAACAAACATGTCCTAATAGGAGACACACACACAGACATGGTATAACTGAGTACATCAGCTCTGCCTCATCTAGCATCACTACAACGGATAGAGGGCGAGTAGGAAACTGAACTCATTTTACAAACTAAAACAAAAAAAACTTCTGTCTGCATTTGTATTGAAACAAAGCATAATTACAAGCAATACTCCAGGATAATTTTTTTTTTTTTAATGAAAAGCATTTCACGTAACTTACCCACTCAGTAACGTTGCACAGTGCACTGCTGGTGGGCTGCAGTAAGCATGTACTCCTGTAGGGGGCTCCACTGAACCTGCACACAGACAGACAAGCAGCAGCAGAATTTTTGTGAAAGTTCTCAGAGACCCCAATTTGCACTAAATCTCAAGACTGACTCCTTACAAATAGGAATCAGGTAATGTGAGCTTCGCAGTGATCAGGGTCTGTAAAAGTACCCTTGAATGGAGGCCTGGTGGTCCAGTACTTAAAGGGGCTTGTTACCAGGAGGTTCTGGGTTCAATCCCAGGCACTGACTCACTGTTTGTGACCCTGAGCAACCTCCTTGTGCTCCGTCATTCGGGTAAAGTGACTCTGCAGCAGCAGTTGTTAATGCATAAATATAATGTTAAAATAAGTACGTTAATAAATATTACCACTTTTTTTTAAAGCCAAGATTTTCAATCAAACTTGTTGCTGTAATACCAAGTAAAGCACCTGGAGACACTTTCATGTCAATGTTTATAAACATCACTTGGTTCATTGCTGGCATTAAAATGCAGGAATACTTATTATAAAAAACATGTCCAGCAGTGTTGTGAGAATCGTGTTTACAGTCTTCCGCTAACACTGTAGTTCAGTCTACAAATAAAGGTGTTTTAAAAATACATGTTTAGCTTATTGCTGGCTTTACAATAATACAAAATAACAGTTTAGTAACAGTCCTGCAATGTCATGCGAGAGTAATCATAGTTACAGCACTCCACAATTGAAGTTTAGCATTTTACTGGTATTACAATAAAGATAAAATATGAAACATTTTGATTTAAAAAAAAAAGTGTTGACTGGCTTGTTGCTACAAAGGTTCACTGCTGTGTATCACCAGATTGTAATTTAAATAGCGCCCCTTCTAGTGTAAGAGCATAATGAATCCTCCCAATTGTTTCTTTGCTAATTCTGCCTTTAACAAGGTGCGTCTCCAGACAGACACTTGTGTGTAGTGTAGCGACTACATCTTTTACACAGTAAAGTGATCAATTTCCTTTAAGGAATGTATACCTAGAAATAGCTTTGGAGCTTGTTTCTTCATTGTCAAATACAATTTAATTAAACAGTCACAGTTTAACATTGTTAATTCTAGCTTTATTAAATGCCAGTAGAGTGGAAAGAAGCAAAACTAAAAATTAAATACGCAATTAATTTAGCTTAGTACAGGACAGCACCCCCCCCCCCCTTTTAAGCACAGGGCTTTTGTTGGTGCAGCCACCATGTTGAGATTCAGCAGAGACGACATGCTGAGTGAAGTCACATGATGAATTAACTCAACTTGGCTGGGTGAAGTGAAAAAACAAAACAAAAAAAAAAAAATGCAGAAAACTGGGAGTTGCGAGGAGAGAGACAACATTGCAAAATTCCATTCCCAAAATGCCTAATTCCATTCCAGGGTGTTCAAATATGGTCCAGAATCAACAGGCCTGGTCTGTTTAACTTGGCTTTGCCTCGGACTCAACAGCACCCCCTAGGAGTGCTGATATTGGATCGTATTTGAACATCCTGCAGTGTGACACTGCTTTCATGCACACATTCTCACTGAAAAAGTTCAGACTACAAAGAAACACCAGACTAAGCTCTTTAGTTTGTTTTGTGATAACCCTATTAATAAAATGAACAAGCTCAGTATTAGCTTCCTCCCTGCTCCCATGTTCCTCACCCCAGGTCTCTGAAAGGCAGCTCGAATTCCAGCTCCTCTTTCGTCAGGGCCTCCACCTTCTCAATGAAGTTCTTGAAGGCCGTCTTCAGCTTGTGTCTCATCTCTCGCTCCATCTGACAAACAAACCCAAACCCAAAGTGTGAAACAAGAAGACACTTGTCCCGCAAAGGTGAACTGTACATAGTAACTTAAATTGTACCATAAGCAACAGGGTTAACTGTACCACGTTAGGGACTGTCAACTGTACATGAGCAGATTTTCAAAGCGTTTACTCCAGTCGTTAACTCCTATATATTTTAGAGGTAAAACGTCTGTTTATTTGACAAAAAACAAACTACCAAGGAGTACACGATCCAAGTCCTCTTTCAGTACTCAGGGGTTTGTTCCTCAGTTTGTAAATATTAAGATGGATTCTCCCCCCCCCAAAAGAAATTGTAGTTAAAAGAGGAAATGCTATGAAAATATGGCCCTAATAGCTTATATCATAACAGACAGGGTGAACTGTACATGTTAGGGACAGTCAACTGTCCACAGTGTTTAATTTCAATGTAGAAGACAGGTGTAGTGTCCACAGTATCTCACTGCAATGTAAGAGACAGTGTAGTGTAACTGGTGAACCCACTGACCTGCTCTGCGTAGAGGTCGTCTCGGTCGTGCATGTGCTGGTGCTTGCCCAGGTCGGTGGTGATCTCCCCCACTTCAGTGTAGAACTGCACGTCCGTGTGCCTCTTCTTACCAAACATGATGGCGTTCTGACCGCAGAGAGGGGGGCAGGGGAGAAAAGAGTGAAAGCATTACACCCTGTGGGCAAGTCCAGGTCAAAAGTCTATCCTTCCAGCTCTAGATTCAACAAACTATACCATATCAAAATAGTTGCAGTGCATAGTAATCTACTCTCTTTTCAAAACTGAAGAGCACTCAACTGACTGAAGTGTAAGGAATAGCTTTTTTTTTTTACCTCCCTTACTATTGTATGATGTTTGCACAAAGTGAATGGTCCTGTTGCTCCAATATTAACTTATTTTTCTCTTTTTTTAACGTTTACCCGGCTTGGAGCTGCTTTGAACTTGTCTGGAGAATCCTAAGTGCCAGGCACTGAACAGCCTTCCTCATTCCATTTTTATCATGTGACAATTTTGCCAGCTCCCCTTCTCTCCCCATGTATGTGTAGAGTAGATGTCACGTGATTTGGATGGACTGCGGAAGGCTGCTCGGTGCTGCTGGAAAGGGAGAGTGTTAATGATTTGGACAGTGAGAGTGCTGCTGGAGAGGGAGAGTGTTAATGATTTGGACAGTGAGAGTGCTGCTGTAGAAGGAGTGTGTCAATGACTTGGATTCTGCTGGACAGTGAGTGTTATGGAGGCACCTTGAGGTGGAAGTGCAGCACGATGATCATTTCTCCATCGCAGGGCTGGAACAGGGAGTGCTTGATGTTGTTGTACAGGATATCCACTTTGTCACCGCGCACCGACGTGAACCGGAAACCTGAGCAGAGACAAAACACACACTTATTACAGCTGTCAAGCCAAATACAATAAAAACGCCATTAAATATCACAGTTTTTAGTGGTATCAGACTCCTGCTATTCAACCTAAAAAAAGGTTAAATACAACCAACTAAATATTTTGGGCAGTATAGACTGGGCTAATTTACCATTCCAAATAAAACAAGTGAAGGAACAGCTGCTTGGGTTTGGTTTGTGTGGCTTGCTGTTCTCCACAGATTCTATTAAAAAAAAAAAACCCAGGAATCCTCTTCTGGGAGATGTTGGTTCGGATGGACAGTGCTTGTGCCCCTCCCCCCTCACTGTTGGCGAGTGCCTCTAGGGAGCCCTGCATCCTCTTCTGGGAGATGCTGGGTCAGATGGACAGTGTTTGTGCCCCGTGCCTCTCCCCCCTCCCACTTCCCTGCCTCCTTACCATTGGAGTGTGCCTCCAGGGAGCCCTGCATCCTCTTCTGGGCGATGTTGGGTCGGATGTAGAGGTCCTTGAGTTTGGGGTTGCTGCGGTTCATGTGCACCACAAGGGAGTCCTGCTTCACGATGCCCTCCTTCTCCTTCTCCTCCGCCTCCCTGGTCTTGTACCTTTTCTGCACCTCCTTGATGATGCGGAAAGCGTTCTGGAGGTTAGTCGCCGGCACCGAGGGGTCCCCAGGGGTCTTCAGATTCGAGGCGCGGTACGTGCTGGCGGACAGAGAGGAAAATAAAAACGCCAGACCGTCAGCGATGCTTGGAAATCGATTAACAAACTCTGGTTTAGTTGAAGCTCGCAAAACAAGTGTCAGCAACATATACACCCACCACTGTAAATTAAAAAAAGAGCCATCAGGATGAAGAATTAGGCGTTTCATGGTAAAAGTATATTAAATATACTTCAATCTGTGACACCGCGGAACAGAGAGGCACCTCCATATATCCCCAGAATTTGAACTTCAGCTATATAATATTAATACCAAGTTTCATGACAATTGGCGAAGCAGCCCTCCAGATAGATGCAGAAACGTGTTAAGTGTGACATAGGTACGTACAACCGGCTCCACTTTATCCCCCTTCTACTAATATAATACAAGCCATAGGGATCAAAAATCGATAGTGGAGTGGAGTTCAGTGCATTGTAGTGGAGTTCAATGGACTGTAGTGGACTGCAGTGCGGTGTACTGCGGTGCGGTGTACTGCGGTGGAGTGGACTGCAGTGCGGTGTTTCTTACATCTCCTTGACGAAGGTGGCCTCTGGGTTGGGGAAGAGGTTGCCCTCGTTCCTCCCCAGCGCGCTGCCCGGACAGTAGAAGTTGATTCTCAGGTAGGTGTAATCTCCCTCCACAGACATGCTGATGTTCTGAATGAGAGGAAAAAACAAACCTCTTTAAATCAGGGTTTCATAACTGGATGCGTGCCGTCGAAACGTGCATAATACGCACACACCCCCCACCCAGCATCCCTCCAGATATATGCAAGAATACCACTTTCACAAATCTCAGAGACATTGAAAATTCTTTAAAATACCTGTTCACACAGCATGAAATTGCGCAATCTATGCCAGTATAATACCGTCATAACCCTTTCACACAGCCAAAGAGATCATGCGAGTACAACATTCAAACCTGTCAGTCAACAAATCATTTAAAATAAATAAGCAGAATAAAAGTTATTTATATATATATATATATATAATATATATAAGCATATATATATATATATATATATATATATATATATATATATATATATATATATATATATATATATATATATATATATATATATATATATATATATAAATGTATTTCTTATCCAGGGCAACTTACAATTGTTACAATATATCACATTTTTACATACAATTACATTATTTTTACATACAATTACCCATTTATACAGTTTATACTGGAGCAATCTAGGTAAAGTACCGTGCTCAAGGGTACAGCAGCAGTGTCCCCCACCAGGTATTGAACCCACGACCCTCCGGTCAAGAGTCCAGAGCCCTAACCACTACTCCACACTGCTGCCCTATATATAATATATAATCAATTTCTTATCTTTTAATGAATGGTGCTGGAGAATTGTAGTGTACTGTAAACGTTCCTGTGCTCGCTTTGCCCTCTCAATATATATGTGGAAAATTGAAATAAACATTTAAGTGGGGCATTATTAATATTTTCATTCAGCCGTCTGGTACCAACTGCAGTGTATTAAAAAGTTGTAGGCTTGTCAAACAAACATCAAAAAAATTCTCTCAAGGTGGTTCAGAGACCGCATAAAACATGACGGCTCAGTGATGGTACAGACAATTCACTCATAACTCGTCTGTGTGAAAAGGGTATAGAAGCATGAAATACAGATATCCAGACAAACACCCTCCACTATATCCCCAGAATCTGTACAAAGTTTTAAGCGAGACGCACAGAAAGATGGATGTGAATGCGGGCGATTGTTGTACCTTGATGGTCGCGATGTGGAACGGCGTGGCGATGCCAAACACGGGCATGATAACCGTCTCGTACTTCTTGTCGATGAAGATCTTCATCTCACGGATCTCCTTCTCCTTGGGCATCTGAGACGGGTTTTTATACGACACGTTGGACTTGCGGGTTCTGAGGAGGCAACACGGGTCAGGAACAAAGAACGACATTCACACAGCCGTTTACTCAATCCTTTCATACACAATTATTAGACTAAGAGAAGGCGATGGGATACCTTTTATTGGACTAACTGAACAATAATTAAAATCACAAGCTTTCAAGACGTCAAAAGGTCTCTTTCACCTGAAGTCACACACCCCCCCCACAGGCCGACACACACTCACTTCTGCATCTGCTGCTCTCCTTTCTGCTCTGTCAGTCTCCTCCGGGCCTCTTCATTCACGTGATTGGCTAACTCCCTCTGGTGAGCCCGCCTCTTCTCTTCAGCCGTCATCTCATTCTATAATAATGCAATACAAATGTAATTATAATAAATTAAAAGTGACATTGCAAAGCTGGCTGAACTAACCAGAGTTCAAATTAGCATTTTAGTAGCACAATTCTATAGCAGCTTTAAAAAAAAAAAAATTACTGAATCTATTTGATTTGCTAAAAAAAGAAGGACTGGGACTGTTGTGAAATACAAGACAATGAAGTGTAGTGCTAACTCCTCACTAATTTGGTTAATTCACCGTTAGACTACGATGACAGTATTATACAGGTACTATTTTTACTGCATAAGGGCCATCCCATTCCTAGTTCAGTTTGATATTTCATGAGTTTCATGTTCAAGTCAGCTGGCAAATTACAGAGGTGCCCTGTACTGCCTCTGCAGTATACTACAGTTCATTGTGTGTCAATGAATCGCAATGCTTTCTTTATATGATGTATCGTAATAGAGCAGTGGTTCCCAGCCTGTGGTCCGTGAGTAAACTAGGTGGTCCACAAAATTCCCGAAATTTGGTTACGCGTTTTTTGCAAAAAAACATTTTTACACAATCACATGTTGTGTGTTGAATTGTGTCTCAATCACAGGCACCTAACTGTTAAAAAGTGGGGGCAAACTGAGGAACTAACTGCCAAGCGTAGACAGGCAAATTTATTATTTTTTTACAATTAGAAGCTCCAAGAAACCAAGCAAACCTCGCTTTTGGGAAGTTACGGTTTTAGTAATTGCAAGCCGACAAAACTGGGCTGGTGTTGCTTGTTAAAGGAACTAGTTAAACAAGTATTGTTCTTTTGAAGGCAAGTATTCCTTAAGTAAGGCAGTTCAAAATACTTGCCATGTCAGAAGCACTAGTTTACTCATATATAGACTTCATTCTGAAGCAAATGCAAAGACTTTTTTTGCTGAATAAAACTATTTCAACAGGTCTTATTCCTCTAAGAAATGGTCTCTTTGCTTTGTGTTTGCTTCTAAATATGGTCCATTGAGTTACAGGGCAAAGTTTGCCCTTAATAAAGTAACTTACAACAATAATGTAACTGTTACTACTGCAACCAAAGTAATTTCTGTTGACATTGGTAAAGTGAAAAAGAAACACAAATGTTAACTTTTATTGTACTTGGTCTCACACCATGCTAGGGAAATAACACCAAATTTGGTCAAGGAAATTACGTAAGCTAGTTGTATATTTCTGTGCTGTATGAAGTGATTTCCGAGCTCAGCTCAGAAACTAACATCTACACTGCTGCCAACTCAGAACCTAACATCTCTGTGCCTTGCCGACTCAGAAAAAAGCCAACATCTGATGCCATGAAAGCTTAGCTTGACTCAGTAAATAACATCTATCCTGATGCCAGCTCAGAACACCATCAGCTGAGGCCTGTATGTGAGATCACTGATGCATCGCCTTTGATTTGCTTTGTTCCTGTTTGCATTTTGATTCCTAAATAAACTATTTTTGATTGGAACTGCCTGAAGAAAACTGGCTGCTTTTTTTAAGAACTCAAACCCCTTTGGTGACAAAAATACAATGATTCTTGGTTGTAAATCTCCCTCCCGACCTGTAAGGGTGCTAAGCAGCGAGAACCGAGTTCTTTGGACAAGCTGGTCTGACAGTTCTTTCCCAGGGTCAGGAAGTCTGCCAGTCTGGATGAAGGCGAGACTCTGTTGCAAGAACGCATTGACCCAGAATGGAAATGACGTTGCAGCAGTATACCAAGGGGTCATGTGTGACAGCATAAAAGGGGATGGAGAATTGTAATCTGTTCCCTCACTTTGGTTTTGTGCATGAAACTGAGAAGGACTGATAGAGACCCCGTAAACCGTGAAAACAGTATTGTGAGTGTTTTTTGTTTGTTTGTGTGTAATCATCTTGTTCGTTACACTGCACTAGACGGCTAACACGATTCCGGAGCGGTCGGCGAGGGCCAGCACTAAAGCTGGAACAGCGCTGCACAACTGTCACAAATAATTAACTGCATCACCCACCACAAGCACTAATGCACTCACCCAGGACTGGTGACCATGTATGTACTATTGTGGGGCGGATACATGTTGGCTTATTGTTATCGTTTGGGTCTGCAAACCCGGTATTGTTTTATTATTGTTGTTGGTCACCAGACCGGGATACAAAAATAAAGAATCACTTTCCAAACTGGATTAAACCTCTCTGTCTGTTCATTACCACACTGCATCACCCCTGCATCTGTTTCCACTCTGCCACACCATTCCATGAGCTAACTTGACTTGAAAAGCTTGTTAAGCAAATTCCTACTTGGTTTGATTGAATGAGTAGTACACAACAAGCTTCAATATGAAACAATCTGAAACTGAATTTCAATAAAGTTTCATGAAAAAAAAAAAAAATAGCCTACTACTTCACTAAAGTAAAAAAGGGTTATTTCGAAATACCACTACTTTAGATTGATTATTACTAGTGCTTAATAACGTAACATTTTATTTAGTTGGTGATGAACTCGAACCCATTCATTCATGCCTCCGCAGGAACATGAACCTACTAACTTCAATATTTAAAGAAAACCGTCTGGTTCTCTGCCTTCCCCCAATGGATATAATTGAATAGAGAATAAAAACAGACTAAACTAACAAATACCTAGCCTATAAAATATTTTTTCGTAGTCGCCACAAACTGCTCAGCATCTTCTGTTGCAATCACACCACTGCCAACGTTAGCTGTTGTAAATAGTGCAGAGCAGACTACAGGTTAAACCACTGTTGTTCGTGTAGGGTGCATTTTACCATGCTTTTTTTTTTACATCAATGTCAGAATTCTGGCATCTTCTGAATGACTTTCCATTTTTTTGACATTTTAAACCATTTAAAAATGACAAAACCATAACAGGATAATAAAATAGTGTGTATAAACTGAGCAAAAAAAAGTAGGAGGGTCAAAATATGTATAGTTTGCCTCCCCTGTGCACTATGGTCTCAACCAAGTTACAGATTACAGTTCAGCAGGAGAAATGAAGTACGTGCAAACACGTTTTAGTTTTCCACAATAAATATACCCCACCCCAGTTTCTTCTGCATTTCTACATGAATCACAGGAATGGACCTGGAAGAGGCCCCCCATGTACATGTGAATATCCCCATACTCATGCCTGACTCTCACCCGGGTCCTCTCAGTGAGCAGGGCAGCGCGGGGCTTCCCCAGCAGGTCTTCAGCCTTGTCCTGCTCCTCATCTTCATCATCATCTTCATTCTGCACAGAGAGACAGACACAGAGAGAGAGAGAGAGAGCACATCAGCAATACACACACTACTGCCACAGCTATGAACATAGATGAAAAACAGAACTACAGTGATCAACTGGATTTGAAAGAAGACTGCGTCGGCACAAATTAAACAGGGGGGCAATGAATTTTGCCAGTGCAAATGAGGCAAAAAAAAAAAAAAAAAAAAAACAGAAGCCAGTCATGAACCTCCTCTCACCTTTAGGAAGATCCCGACATTCTTGATTTTCTTCTTTACTGGGGTCAACACAGTAGCTGGTCCCTCCTGTAAATTTAAAAAAAGAGCAAAAAGTATGTCACTAATGCTAGAGACTCAGCAATGCAGGGATGGGAAGAAGACTCCCATGCACAGCAGTTTGATCTATTCCTTGTTTTATTAGTTTAATAAGAAACTGAGCTTGTTACCTATACACACTGTGTATAATCATGCTTTGTATTAAAAGCTGGAATGGGTGACACTGCTGTGCAATAGCAGTCTCAGTCCCATCCCTGCAATGCCTGGTATCCCGACATCAAATCAATCACACACATTATATATATATACACACTCTATTTCTTATATAGCGTCTTTCACAATAAATCGCCTCAAAGCGCTTTACATATAAAAATCATAAAAATTAATAACATGCAAAACAAGTAAAAGATAAGATGACAAAATAAACACTCCCATACAGTAAAACAAGTCATTTTAATAATTTCTTTAAAAAGCAGTGATAAAAATGAGTACAGTCAGCACTGCTTTATTGGGAGAAGTAAAAATATACAGAATACGCGGCTGTCCCAATTAAACGAGAGGCATTTGAGACCACCTTGGGTCATACTTTTTTGTTTCTAAATGAAAAGAAAAAACAAAATCACATCACAAGGGGTCAATTGCAACAAACTTGTAGATTTAGTACAGAGCTGCGTACCAAGTTGCAGACTACCTTGTAGCATTAGCTACACCCCTGCAGCATAGGTTTGCTGCCTGCTACACTTGTGGATGGCAGAAAATCTGGCCAGGTTATCAAAGTTTAATTGAAAGCTTATTAAGCATTTTAAAGTTACAAATGTAACTTTTTCTGAGGTTTCGTGGTAAATGCTGAAAGTTATTCAAATCGTCCTATCTTCTGTTTACCATACACAACACATTAGTAATTATTCCTGAATCTGTTCTCTTATTTATCTAGTTAATTGTTTTTAAGTGTCCTTGTAGCAATGTTCTGGTTTTATCCAATTGATTATCTTTGTCTCATTAAGCCATTTGGCAATTTCTATTACAGGCACCTGACTGTTTAAGAGAGAGTCAGTTTTTGTGTTGAGGAGAGAGAAGGGTGTGGTTGCTGTGTGGGTTTGTTAGAAAAAGTATTTTCTAATCTACTGCTCGAAAGACAACTCAGGAAAGAAATCTGTATATAAAAAAATAATAATAAATCAGAATTCTACAATTAACTTCTTTAGCTGAGTTTGAAATTCACCTTAGTGAATTAAGAGATTTATTCAAGTCTTTGTATCCAGTCTGTGGATTACTGGCCATTGTCTCACCAAGCCGTTCCTGCTTTACCCTGGGATTGAAAAGGATCATTTCTCCAAGCTACCTGTCCATTTGGAAATCGTTTGTTGGAAGGATTTTTCCAAACCCAGGTGGCTTTGCTACTGTACTGCTTCCTGAACACTGGGTGAGATCAAGCCAATTTACTCATTTCTTGCGCTGGATTAATTTACTCATTAAACTTGATATATTTCTGTGGTTTTTCCTTAATCACCTGGATTTTGTATATACACTTGTTCTGGACAGTTTTTTTTGTTTTATTGGTGTTCAAGCACCTCATGACAAAAGGCTGTTTAATTTGTTTTGTGTTTTTTTTGTTTGAAACAGTGGGGTTCAACGAGCGCCTCAACACAGAAGCCTCAGTTTATTTTCTTTATTATGCCCTGTGCATGGACAGTTTTAGTCCAGGGGACACTTTTTGGACATTAGTTTTTGTTTTTTTTTGACATTGCCTATTTGGCAATCAAGGACTCGAATTGGCCTGTCTTTTGGGTCAATTGAACCGATTTACTTCTCTGTAATTCTTGGATGTGGTTTATATTTGATAGGAATTCTGAACTTAATTCTCTCATACTTCTAATTGTTTATTCATCCCCTTGTCTCTCATTGCTCTATAATTGTTATCGTTTCTCAATATTTCTATTCTTTCTTTGTGTTTGTTGATTACCTCAATGCTTATTTATTGTAATGAATACTGACTTTACCAGCGTTTATTTCTTGGAACTGGCACTCTGCTCACCTACCTTTTAATACATGGCTCATTGCAGGTGGGAATATAATTCTGATAAGGTAATTACAATTATTTTGATTGTCCTCTAGAGTTGAGATAGTAAAGTATTAACTTGTAACAATCTCAGGATCATCCCCAGCGCCGTACTAACTTCTTACCAATTGCAATGAAAAAAAAAGCGGGCAACAAAGTTGGGGACGAGCTGATCTCCAGTTTAATAGAGCTCAGGGTTAAGCTCTTTATTATAGTGTGCTACCAAACAGGAACTGAAGGGGGAGGACGGGGCTCAAGCTGAGTGATTGGTTCCAGATAATTATATTATGAGCGTTATTTTTCGTTATAAGATCGAAATCTTGCACTAAAAGTACGAAGGCTGAAATGCAACAAATAATTAATTTTCTAAACACCACCAAAATTAATGAAGCCGCGTTAGGACAAAAATTGTATTAGTCCTCATTATTTAATTCACGTTTATAGGACCAAAAGGTGTATTGTAGACTATAAAAAGGTGTAAATCAAATCAAAATGGCCAATTACATATTTCAGATATAGCCTATAAAAGCTTAACCCTTTGCAGTCCATTTATTAATTGTGCATCAGGCACGTCAGGTCTAATTAATTCACACGCGCAGTTAATTTTAGATGCGCCGTTTTAAAGTATTTTTTTCCACAGTCAAACGGGTTTAAATGGCCCTGCATATCAACAAAGCACTCACTAGGCATCTCCAGCCCTGCCCCACCCTTTCGTTCACTATAGCTTTCACCTATGTAAGAAAGAAATAATAATAAAAATAATAGTCGTACATACCGATCAATCATCTCCTGATCACTCGTTTTATCACCAAACTCCTCAATAATGCAATCCAAGTCATTATTTTATTACTAGAACATCTCAAAAAAGCTCTGCAAATGTCCGTGTTCTCTGTGTGCTGATTCACAGGCAGCCAGCTTGTTTACTTACGACCGCCCTGTTATCTGATACCATGGCCATGTATGACTATTCATGATAGGCCTTTTTTTTTTTTTTTTTTTGACTTCTCGGCTCCTGTCGCCCCCACTCGGCAACTGAATGGTTTTCTTGGCTTTTCCGGAGAAAAAACGACTAGAAACCCGTTTTTTGCGTTGCTATAATGATGTCGGACCCAGTCCGACAAAGGACCTGAGAGGAATAATTGCAATGTCGGACACAGTCCGACAATGGACCGCAAAGGGTTAATTTCTCAGTACATCCATACGAAGACAATCATGGCCAGTAGTCGTGTGCAAAATTATACAATGGAGCAAAACTTAAATCTCAGAGTGCATAAAAGGATTTATTTAAACTGTGGAGGATGGCCAAAAGGATTCCACAGCAATTCTGCAGTGCACAACTGCATGGAATTTTATACAATTTTTGGTTATGAATAGTTCATGTTTCATAAGTTGGCAATACATTTCGGGATTTTTCATATTTGTTCCAGTTAGTACGATACCACAAGTCTTTAGTCTACAAAAATTGCTACACTAACATTTTTTAAATACGCAGCTGGGGGACTATCTGGAGCTGCTTAGTTTGTTCCAATTGGTATAAACTTGCGTACTGGTTTAGTACCATCCTCTGTACAAACCACAGGATCATCCCCAGTTAGTACACTCCTTTCAGTTCACTGAAATTGACCCATTATGATTAAATGTTAAATACATAATTTAAAATACGAGTTGTATTTAATTGTTTTAATTTTGTTTAGGAATAAAAAACAAAAATTGCCATTTTTTATTTCTACTTGAAATGAAAAAATAACGGAATCACATCTCATCACAAGGCGAGGTACTTGCGATGTTGACGCGCCAACTTTTTTTTTGCAACAGCGGCCTGAGAAACCACAGGAGACTCCAGTTCCTTCACAAGTTCAACATGCTTTGCGCAAGTCACCGTGTAATCACTACACTGTGCTACGCAAACCTGTCTAGCTCTGAAAAGCAAACTCCGTTCATCATTTGAAAATAGTGTATCCCAATTAAACGAAGTGACGTCCCAATTATAAATAACATTGGGAAGAACCATCTCCCAGAGTTGTATCCCATTTAAACAGAAATCCTGATTATAAGTATGTAATGATCACTCTTCACAACTGAGAGGCCGCTGCACTGTCCTCCATAAGGAGATACTACTGGCCCTAGTCCTATAACTAAATAAGTCAGCAAGTGACAGACAGCAAAAGCAGGGACATCAGAGGTGTCAGTTTCAAGAACAACGGTTAACTGTTGAAGAATAATGTCAGCAAATGAAAAACAAAAAAAAAAGGTGGATAAAACAGGCAAGTATAAAAGATGGTACAGGTAAGTTAGTAAATGGAAAACAAGGCCAAAAAGTAACACAAAAGGAGAAATGGGTGTAGTGTCCATTAAAAATGTGTCCAGTAGTGCAGAGTTGAAAGGTGAACAGTTGTTTGGAAAAAAATCAGGAGGATCAGGAAAAAATGGAGACTGAACACACAAAACAAACACTAAAACAGACCTTGAAAAACAGCTACACTTAAAGTAACAATGAAAACAAAAAGATGGGTTTAGACAAAGTGCAGGATACAATAAAGAATGATCTAAAGATGCTAAAGGATTCACTGAGATTTAAGTTTGTAATGCTGTAGGTTATGATGGATTACTGAGAGAAAGGGAGTCGCCCTCCAGGCTTTATCAGCCAGCTTTAGTACAGGTGCTGGCTTCTAAGGAGCTCTAAGATTGGAGGAGTGGATATTTGAATGAGCCAACGGGGAGAGAAGATGAACAGGAGGGTGGTTGCAAGGAACTGTGGGAAATTAAGTTTTTACCTGGCCAGGCTACTAACCCTAAATTAAAAAAAAGGGACAGGTGGGTGAGACTTACACCCACATTAAGTAGCATGGGAATTGCTACGTATTCCCCCCCCCCCACACACACCGGACGTGCAAGGGACGAACGCCATAATAGCGTTTTAAATTAACAATGTTGACTGTATCCTTGTTGAAAGAATCTGGCTCCCCCCACTTGACTTTATAGTTGTTGAGATCTTATCCAGAGTAACGCACCTTCTTCAAACTGACAGTGTGCTCTCCAGGCATTGTAATTCCGAGCTTGCCGTTTCTTAGCTTTGGAAATATGATCCCTCACCTCTTTGGCAATCTGTTGCTGGCGATTTAGCAGTTGGTAGGGATCGGTGGATGGAGCAGGAGCAACAGCGATTAAATAGGTCCAATGGACCTCTGATGGTCCTACCGAGTGCTAGTACTACAGGAGAGAAGCCAGTGGTTTCATGTTTTGGTGGTGTTGAGGGCGAAACGGAACTCGGGTAGCCACTGATCCCACAGCTGATGGTTCCCCCCCCAAACGAAGGATGCAACCATGGTTTTTAAGGTGCGGTTCACACATTCCGTCAGGTTGTTCTGTAGGTGGTAGCTGGTGGTGAGTTTTTGTACGACTCCCCAGGTTTTGCACACCTCTGCGAGTAGCTGGCTCGTGAATTGAGGTCCACGTCTGAAAGAATGTGTTGCAGTGTTCCCCATCGGGTGAAGATTTTCTGCATCAAAATGTTCAAATCTTGGTGGTCTTACTGTCCCGCAATGGAAACAGCTCAACCCACTTTGAGAAGTAATCAACAATGACCAGGATGTAGGCGTTACCTTTTTTTTTACTTGGCAAATGTCCAATTAGGTCCAAACCCAGCATCTCTCCGGGCTCCTTCACAGTAGTGGACTGGAGTTGACCTGCAGGTTTGGTGTTGGACGGTTTGTACTTCTGGCAGGTTTGACACTCCTTTAAGTGGCGCCATGTATCTTCACGAATGGAGGGCCACTATGCAACCCCCAGCATGCACAACATGGTCTTCATCCTGCCCAGGTGACCTCCCAAAGGGTTGTCCTGGTAGTGGTGGAGGAAAGAATCCGTCAGCTGTTCCAGAATAACCAGCTGGTATCGGAATCCTTGTTTAGGAATGGGCACCCGGCGATACACAGTTCCCTGCTGTTGGGTGAAGGAGATGCGGTTATCATTGGCAGTATTGAAAGCAATGTCGTTCATGATGTCACAGATGGCTGGGTCTTTGGACTGAGCGGCCGCTATCTGGTCCATGGTGGTGGGAAGATCCATGCTACTCGCAGAGGCATTGCTGGCACACACTGCTGCAGAGGGAGTTGAAGGTGGTACAAGAGGAGCTCTGGAGAGTGCATCAGGTACAAGGTTAAGACTGCCTTTCCTGTAAACTGTACAAGTGAATTGTTGTAGGTGAAGAGTCCAGCGGGTCAGTCTGGAAGAGGTTTTTGGGTTATTGAATGCCCAGGAGAGTGCAGCGTGGTCTGTGACAACATCAAACTCCACCCCCTACAGATAATGCCGCCATTTTTCTACTGCCCACACGACAGCGAGACGCTCCTTTTCGGATGTAGAGCAGTTTATTTTGGCGGAGTTCAGTAATTTTGAGGCGCAGGCTACTACCTTCTCATCATCTCCTTCCAGCCGAGTCAGAATGGCTACTAGTCCTACATCGCTGGCATCAGTAAAGACTCGGAACGTCCGGGTGAGCGAGGACTGGGGGACTGATCAAAGCTTCTTGTAGGAGTTTGAAACTCTTCTGGCACTCTCCCGTCCATTTCCATGGGACATGCTTCTTTTTCAAGTTGTTAAGTGGTGCAGCAACATCTGCAAACCTGGGGATGTACTTGCGGTACCATCCTGCCAAACCTAGGAACCGCTGAACCTCCTTCAAGTTGGTAGGTATGGGATATTCCTGGATGGCTTGGAGCTTGTGGGGATCAATAGTTACACTCTCACCTGAAACCACACAACTGAGGAAATGGAGTGTGTGTTTGAAGTGGCTTTTTTTAAGATTGAGAGTCAGAGGGGCCAAAAGAAGTTTGTGCTTCAAGACAGCATCTTCAAGACAGCTTCAAGGTCTTGAAGATGCTGTGCCCAGTTTGGTGAATAGACAATGATGTTGTCTATGTAGACGAAACAGATCTTCCCTCTGAGGTCTCCTAACACTCTCCCCTTCAGCCGTTGAAAAGTGGCTGCAGCATTTAACCCAAATGGCATTATATTAAACTGATAAAAACCAAAGGGTGTGGTAAATGCCGTCTTCGCTCTACTTCCTGCGTCCATTGCCAGTAACCTGAGAGTATATCAAGGGAACTGAATACCACAGCACCACTCAGGGAATTCAGGATGTCATGAATGAGGGGCATGGGGTATGCGTCAAAGACGGTCTTAGCGTTCAGCTTCCTGTAGTCGACACAGAATCGGTAACCACCACCTTTCTTCTCTGTGAGCACCACTGGAGACGACCATGGGGTGTTTGATGGTTCTATAACTCCGTCCAGAAGCATGTCTTGGACGCATTCCTTGATTAAAGTCTTTTTCAGTGGAGACGCTCGGTACGGTCGACCCCGGACAGGAACTTCGTGCTCTGTGGAGACGGAGTGACGGGTGACTCTGGTGATTCCCAGGTGATCAGTGCAGACCGATGAAGACTTCTGCTGGAGCTTCTGGAGTTGTAGCTCGACAGCAGATTGTTCAGCTGAAGTGATGGTCATGGTCACCTTCGCCGGTTGGCATGGCTTTGGACCAGAGGTGGTAGGTGGCTGGCAAGATGTATGGAAGTAGATGCCGACACTCAGTAAGGACCTGTCCCAGGAAGCTTCCCCCTCATACCGTGGCAAAAAAGGATGGTAGGAGAAATCCCTACTGCCTTTTGACAATGTCAATCTGGGTATGAGTTTTTCTCCAGAAAATCCAGGCCTAGGACAAGGGGAAATGTCAGATGACGATCCTCCAGGACATATGTGCCTAGAAACCAGACCTCTGTGGAGAAGGTAAGTGAGGCGAACTTGACCTTTGGCATGGTGGGACTGTCCGTCCGCCAGCATGAAATACTGGTCCTGTGCAGACTCCAGCTCTTCTCCTGGATGAGCTATCTTCCTCTAGAGACTCTCTCTCATCAGAGTGAAGGTGCTCCCAGCGTCCAGGACTGCAGGCCCTTGGAGCCCTCGAACACCCACATCCACAATCAACGGAGTCAGTCTTGCAGCAGGAACTATTTTCTTCTCCTGGGTTATCACCATGCTGACCTCTGCAAGGGGTGCTGGTCTCCTTGAAGAGTTACTTCAGCTCCTCTTCCCACAGCACATTGTGGCATTTAAGGCACTTCACCACTTCCAGATCCATTTCATCTATGGCCTCTTGCCTTCGGCTCTCCATATCTGCGAAGCGTTCTTCGATGTAGCCTCACAGGACCTGTTCATGGTTAATGCTGCTCTCCTGTAAATCAGACAGCTGTGTTTCCAATTGCTCAACATGCTCGGTGAGATGGGAACAGTGCTCAGTCAATTGCCCTATCGCATCACTGTTAATAAGATTACCTTCATCATCGACTCCAGAAAGATCTGCCCCTTCCTGGGAGATGTACAGGTCACTAAGGTGGGTGGTTATGTGACAGGCTCTCTGCTAGTCACATGGGGTCTATCTCCAATCTCAGAGAAGTTTAGTGAAGTCAAGGTCTGATCTTCCATTTCTTACATTAGTTTCCCAACAGTTTAAACTGATTAATTTGGATATGAATTTAATGAGACACAAAGGGTCCCCTACAGGCCACCAATTCTGTAACTGAAAACAAACAAAGGTAACAAAAAACGAACAAAACAGAAAAAAAGCACAGGTGTCAATTTCAAAACAACCAGTTTAATTAATAATGTCAGAAAAAATATAAACAAACAAAAGGTGGACAAAACAGGCAATTCATAAAAGATGGTACTGGTAAGTTGGTAAATGGAAAACCAGGGCCAAAAAGTCACAAATGATGGTGATTGGAGTGTCCGTGGGCCTCAAATAAACCCACACACAAACACAAAACACAAAATCAACGCACAGAGAAAGATAAAGGTGAATTAAATGATCACAGATGGTAACAATAAAAAAAAAAAAGTCTGGATGGCAATGGATAGTGCATGAAAGTTGAATGGTGAAACAAAGTTTGGAAAGAAAAAACCAAAAAACACAGGAAAAAAAGGAAATTAAACTAGAAAAAAGACTGAAAAGGAATTCACTGATAATGATCCAGCAAAGTGTCCAGTAATGATGGTGATTGTACTGGTTGAAAAAATTGAGTATGTTAAATGAGTCTGTCCAGTAGTGCCAAGTTGAATGGTGAACAGTTTGGAAAGAATCAGGAAAAAATGGAGACTGAACTCACAAAAAGAATGGCTGCACTGGAATGATCTAAATATGCTAAAGGATTCACTGAGATTTAAGTTTGTAATGCTGTAGGTTAGGATTACAGCTGCTGGGCCTAATCAGCCAGCTTTAGTACAGCTGCTGCTCTCAAGATTGGAGGAGTGGATATTTGAATGAGCCAATAGGGAGAGAGGATGAACAGAGGGTGGTTGCAAGGAACTGTGGGAAATTAAGTTTTTACCTGGCCAGGCTACTGACCCTAATTAAAAAGGGACAGGTGGGTGAGACTTACACCCACATTAAGTAGCATGGGAATTGCTAAAAGTATTCAGATTAGGTGACGCCAACCGTGTAAGAATAAAAAATAAAAATAAGGCTGATAAAATATCCCCTTTAAAATACATATGCTAAATTATAGGGCAACAGTGTGGAGTAGTGGTTAGGGCTCTGGACTCTTGACCGGAGGGTCGTGGGTTCAATCCCAGGTGGGGAACACTGCTGCTGTACCCTTGAGCAAGGTACTTTACTGAGATTGCTCCAGTAAAAACCCCACTGTATAAATGGGTAATTGTATGTAAAAATAATGTGATATCTTCTAACAATTGTCACCCTGGATAAGGGCGTCTAAGAAATTAATAATAATAATAATCTAATGTTAATTTGTACCTCGTTGACCTGCACGGAGTCCCCGATGAACAGGGCGTACTTCTTCTGCTCCTCCTTCTTCCCCTCCTTGTTGAGCAGCTCCGACAATCCCAGGTTGATGCTGAACACCATCCCTGAGCAGACAAGACAGGAAGCAGGCTTTTATTTTTATTATATCATTTTCTTTTTGATACTGCTCACTTCTCCCCAGTCTCGGATCTCCAAATCTTTCACAATTGACTTTTTCGCAGTTTGTAAGTTTGGCATTTCTAACCTCAAACTTAGATACTTTATCCATAACTACAAGACACTGTGCTGAATTTACTGGAAGTCTCTCAGCATCTTCAATTCAATGACAAGCGTTTCCCACAAGAAATCTGTCTCAATGACTTCGAAAGACTTTTGTCATTGAATATTTTAAGTTTTTTTTAGCTTTTCTAAAACTTACATTTTTACTAAGGGTGCGCTGAAAAACTCGTACTAGTTATTGTCTTAAAAAAGCATTTACTTAGAGATTCAATTAAGCCATTCATTAAACTTTACAATTCAGAACCAATCAATGGCAATTAACTTCCTAATTGAGCATTTTAAAAGCTGATTGGATGCAAATCTCAAAAACTGACTTTTCACTGTTTTGAAATCAAGACAATTAATAGATTTATTGAATAGCTACAGGAAATTTGATTTTCTGAACACACCTGATTTTTACATGTTAATGTATTCTACTCTCATTTTATAATTTCATGTTCTCTTGGAGTGAGACAAAAAACTTGGCTTAGTTTCTTATTAATGTTAAATTATAATTTATGATTGTTTGATACATTGACAGCAACGAAGCTAGAAATGCATGAAAAAAAAAAACCTTTCTAAACGGTTTTAATCAAAGTGCTTTCACAAAAAAAGGTGCAAATTGGCACAATGTAATAGAAACAAACTAGGAACATTGTAAATTAAAAATGTCGGCTTTTTTAGTAGTTTTTATTTTCAACACAAACTTAACTATAACATTAATAGATTTAATGTTTTCATCAATTAATGACAAACAATGTAAATAAAAGCCTAAATATTTCGATTTATTCTAATTTAATTAAAAAAGGCACTTAGTAATATCTCCCTGAGAACTTTGGAGAAAAAAAATGCAGCAACTAGACCCTACATGCTACAGTAGCCATTACAGTACTATCTGCTCAGAACAACTTATAGGTAGTAGTCCCCCCCCCCCCCTCCACCAGGGCTTGCCGGTGCACAGCCCCTGGGCGTGCAGAGTCGTACTCCCGGTACCTCTAGTTAAATCTCATAAAATGCTTTCTTTTTAAATTCTCAACACAGTTGTAGTAAGTCTGAAAGTTCTTGCGGGCGCGCTAAAGAGAGACAGTCCGCTGCCACTTTTGTAGCCTACTTTAAAATTACGATTTCAGCTTGAGACAAATAAGCTTACTTGATTTGAAAAATTGTCATGAACGATACAAGCAATGTCTTACACTACTTTGTTTGATTAAATGAGTAGTATACAACAAAATATGAAAGCTGAACATTAAATTAACAAAGAATAACAAAAATTATTGCAGCCTACTTCAATAGGAACATTAGCCTGCTACATTAGATTAAACCAAAACAATAACGACCTGGTTCTCTCTTGCCTTTCAATGAATATAAATTTAATTAGAGAATAAAAACCATACTAAGATAACTACCTAGCCTAAGTTTAATTAATCGTTTTTGTAATCTACCAGCAGCTTCTGTTGCATACACATCGCTGATAATAGTGCAGACCGTGAGGCAGCGCTTTTTTACAGTTAAAATCACGGTCGTGTATGGTGGCTGAGAGGTGTTTTTTAATGCAGCCCTTGCTTTGTGAAAGAGAGGTACTGCAGCTGGTCTCCGGCCTGCAGTTCTACACTCTGGATCACTCCTCAGTTCGGCTCAGACATAAGTTAACAAGAGAATCAATGGGCGACCGAACGTTCTAACATTTGACCGAAGTGCGCAGTAGGGCTAGGACAATGCATCGAATTACTGGATTAACCATCTATGGATAAAATAACCAAATCGATGGTTTAAAAAAAAAAACGCATCTATCACTTCTTTAATAGGACAGTTTTTTTTTTTTATTAGGACCAGCAAAATTTAAAATCTACACTCCTATTCCTTGCCTTTCCTTTGGTTCCTTTAAATAATAAAAAAAAACCCTCCCTGCCCACTACGCAGCACGAACGTTTTCAAGAGTAAGCATGACAAAAAATAAATAAAAAAAAACAACCTAGAGAAGAGACTAGAGGTAGGCTGCATTTCAGGATCAGATTTTGCTAGTTAAATTGTCGATTTAATTTAATTTTAAATAATGCTGTCAGACGTTTGGAAGTTTTATTTTATTTTTATTTATTTATTTTACAAAAGGACAAAATGTAAAAGGTAAAATGCACAGTTTGTGGAGTTTTAATGAGCTTCTGTGGCAAAACCACCAACCTGCGGGATCATTTAGTAAGACGGCACCCGACAAAATACAACAGCAGTATTAAACAAAAGGAAGCAACACCTTCTGTGGCAGCTTATTTTGGAAAGAAAGTTGATCCAAAAAGCATCAGAGCAAAAGAAATAACAGGATGTTGTCACACATAGCTCCGGGCTATGAAATGCCCTGTCGAAATGCAAACTCGAAATGCATTACTCTGGATCACGAATGTGCAAAGGAAAAGCTTTGACAGGATTTAAGTCAGGAGTGTAATTCAATGTCGTCACTACCGATGTATAGACAAGCATGACACAAGAAGCGTTTAACACAGTCACCTGCCATTACATACGCAAAACTGGGAACTTGAGTCAAAAGTATAAGCGACACGAAAATTTCACGAAACACATAGCTGTGAATTTAGCAGAAGCGATCAATCAGATAAACACAGAGTTTGAAGTGGCTACAAAAGTAATAGCTTGTGTTCATGACAACGCAGCCAATGTATGCAGAGCAATGTCTTTGCTTTCTGCAGGCAAGCTGTGCTGTGCTGTGAGCTGTGCTGGGCACAATAATCTCTGCATTCAGAAAAGCTTGTATGGACTTGTCGTACATCCTCCATTAGTGGCAGCATCAAGGAGACTAGTTGCACATTTTAAAAAAGATGGCAACAAGTGCTTTAAATAGGAAACAAACAGAAATGTTGAACACAGAAAAAGCACCAATACAGGATGTACAAACAAGGTGGAATACGGTTCATTATATGTTTGAACACCTTCTTGAATTAAAATGGCCAGTTATTGCTGTTTTGTCAAACCCACATTTGACCATAAAGTCTGACGCATTTACTTTAGCTCTCACGACTGAGCAGTGCAAGCTAATGGCTGAGATACTACCTCTACTACAGCCATTCGAACCGGCTACAGTACTTTCGAGTACAGAGAAAAACATTACGGCTAGTTCTTTGTATCCACTTGCAACAGGGATAAAACACAGACTGACTGAAGTTACTGATGAAGAGGAGACACCATCTTCTTCAAATTCAACTGATTTGCTAATTCCAGTTACACGGAGTTTGACAGATAAGCTAGTGCGTAATTTGTCTCAGTGATTTTGTTTACATCAGCTGAAAGACCCAAGTAATGAGGTTATGCTGTTTGTGTCATTTCTTGACCCCACGATTTCGCCATGTGGATTTCCTATCCGAAGAGGCCAAAGCCCAAACTAGTGAGGCTGGTGGAGGACAACCTCAAAATGACAGGAATCGTGCCTGTACAAGTGAGTGCAGCATAGAGGACTTACCTGTTAAAGAAAACGAAGACCAAACAAGCAATGGAATTGTTACTTCGTGGATAGAAACAAAATACACACTACTTCTAAGGAAACCTTAATCCAACAAGCGATGACGATTTATGCTTCTTAAACATCAGCGAAGATCCCGATTTTGTGGAAAAATAACCAGACAAGTATCCCTGCAACATCGGTCCAGAGCGAGCGTTCAGCAAAGCAGGGATACTTGTGAACAACCTCCGTTCTTCTTTGAAACCGGAGAACGCGGATGCCATAATATTTCTGAATAAAAACAGAAGATAAGCTCTGAAGAGAGCACAGACTTTGTTACGTTGTACATGTAAATAGTTATTCTTGTGTTTTCCGTTGGATTTTTTTTCCACTCTAATCCGGTTGGTGTCAAGACATCTTAAAAAAGGCAAGACAGTAATATTTTTAATGTTTTATTAACTTTTTGTGGGGAACCTCACCGACAGTGTGACTAGACATAAATAATTAGAAATGTGTAGTTTTAAGTTGGAGAAAAGTTTACTTTTTGTGATTAGATCTGATGAAAATATATGTACTTATTTACACGTTTCTTTTGCGTTATGAAAAAACGATGCATCGATAGTAAAAAACCACTATCATCCCAGCCCTAGTGCACAGGTGTATTTTCAGAGTTATGAAAAAACTAAGCACACATCTGTGAAGAAAAGCCCAAATATGTCGGTAATTACGTGATCAATTTTGGTGGTTCCACAAAAAGGCACTCCTTGTTAACGAGTTCTACCAGCTTATCAAAGGAGGCGTTTAAACTTGCAGACTTTTTTTTTTTTTTTTTAGTTATTTGAGCGCAAAAAATTGTCTGAATAATTTGTAAAAAAAAAAATTTACGCCATTCTGTAACTTTAAAACTACCGAATGGATTTCATAGGGCCCTACGTTTTGCCCCCAGAGGGATGACCAAAAATGTCAACATACGACTGTGTTTTAAAGACCCCCCCACAGTGCGTCCCGCTGCTCTCACCTTTCTTCACCTTGTACTGATTCTTGCTGTTCAGCACGAGCGATCCTTCTCTGAACTCAATACCCATCGCAAACCTGAAAAAAGACAGGATAGGGCTAGAGGAGCACACACATACATACTGGCAGGGTCTATCAGATGGGATTTTTGCCTACCAACTGCCAAAAATTAAATATACTTCACTTTTAACTAGAACTACCGCAAGGAGTGTATTTGCACAACTGAACAAAGAAACAGGCTCATTTTATAATCTAGCCTTTAAACCTGACTTACAAAAATAACTGTTTATTTATTTTACTTGCTTATTTTTGTAATTGTGTTTTATCTATCATTATTATTAAATCTCCCATTTTCTTTGTTTTTTTTGTAATTTTATTGCGATTTACTGCTATTGTTATTCATATAATTACGTATTACTATTTTATGACACTGCAGGCTTTCTGTTTTATCCAACATGTAAAGCGCTTTGAGATACTGGGGTATGAAAGACACTGTATAAATAAAATTGAAAAATTGTAATTAAACTTGTCCACTGACACACTTATTTGTGTATCAAATGCCCCACATGCACCCACATGTTTTAATACCTCCTTTCAGCAATATAAAAAATCACAGCTCTAATACTAAACACACTGAAAACAAAAACAGAAACTCAAAGAGAATGTTGGAAGAGACCAGTAGTTCCATTAAAGGTGAAACAACTTCCACAGTAAACATTTTTTTTTTACTGTCACAGTTCCTACCTTCTAGATCCCTGTCCTTTAAACCGATTACGTATACCCCAATGTAAATCTGAAAGGTTTACAGCAGGGGTGTCAAAGTTCCTGGAGGGTCGCAGTGTCTTGTGGTTTTTTGTTCCACCTGACCCCTCAATTGCTTGATTGATCTAATTATTTGTTCAATTGGACAGTTTAACAGTTGATTTAAAAAATGCACTTGATTCAAGGTACCGCTACCTATAAAACATTGAGGCCTGGAGAGAAGTGTTAAGTGTGTCCAGTTAGTCAACTAATTAGACCAATTAAGCAATTGAGAGCTTGGGTGGAACGAAAGCCTGAAGACACTGCAGCCCCCTCCAGGAACAGAGTTTGACACCCCTGGTTTATATGGAGGCTAGGAGGGCAAGACAGGGGTTCAAAGCACTTGTGTTATCAGCTGACAATCACTGGAATGCACACTCAACAGGCTGCTGTTACTTTTTCATCATCATTATTATCATCATATTATTATTCAGTTACTCTGTGTAGCACAGACTGACTCACCCCAAATTCTTGGTTAGTTTTCCAAGCAAGTCTGGCTTTTCTTTCTTGACAAATTCCATCACTGCGCTGTATACATCACACAGCTTCACACCTTCAGAAATGAACAGAGTGGTAGAAACAGTCAAAACTCTATTAGTACAGGCAGTAGGTCTTGTACCGAGACAGGTCTGAATCTGTCCAATTTACCCATCTTTCCCCGTCTCTTGCAGTATTTAACTACTGTGTGTTCACACAGTCTTACTACTAAACTAATTGAATCAAGTTCACCTGCCCCCACTTTCCCTTATCAAGTCCCCTCTCCCAAGCTCTCTCCAGTCCCCTCTCCCCTCACCGTGTTGCAGTTCCTTGAGCAGCTCCTCCTCAACCTGCAGCAGGAAGCTGTAGTTGTCCTGCATGTCCTGCGGAGGGTCCACCATGAGCGTGCGCACCAGGTTGGAGCAGTACGACTTGTAGCGGATCCCCATCGCGCAGGTGATCGCGCCGAAGTGCATGTGGTTCTTATCACTGGAAGGGCGAGACGAGAAACGCACAAACACATCAGCAAGGGGTACTCCCTTTAACTTCCTAGCGACGGGACAAATACTGGAACAAACGCTGCTTCAAATGTGTTCGGCAGCCAAAAACTTTACAATTCGTTCATATTACAGAATTGAGGGCTTGACTCTCTAAATATCAGTGGTTTATTTTTCATAAGCCTTCCATTTAAATACATGAATACACCATGTAAAATAAATGTATTACTACTATGTGTACAGTGGGGCTACCTCCTCCTATATCTGTATATTTTACATTTGTTAAAAGCAAAATTCCCCCATCTTAGATGGACAGTTACTGCCCCAGTGTTTGCCTCAGAACCCAGTCAGTGTGAGAAGCAGAGTTTAACTCAGCTGCACCCAGAGACACAGCCCCAGAGAGCCAGCCTGGTGCATCAGTATTAGCATGGAAACTCATCACCGGCAAACTTTCCACTGCCCAACAGTACGGTTCTCAGGCCCGTGCTCAGAAGCGTTCTTGCTCTTGAGACAAGTAATTTTTTTTTTTTTTTTTAAACCTTCGATATTTCTCACTTTTTATTTCCATGCCTAATCCCTGTCCGGCTCCCCCACCCCGGCTCCTCCCCCCTGTCCGGCTCCCCCACCCCGGCTCCTCCCCCCTGTCCGGCTCCCCCCACCCGGCCCTCCCCCTGTCCGGCTCCCCCCCCCTGTCCAGCTTCCCCCCCCCCGGCCCCCCCACCCCCCACCCCTCCCCCCCCTCCGGCTCCCCACCCCTGCTCCTCCCCTGTCCGCTCCCCCACCCCTCCTCCCCTGTCCGGCTCCCCCCCCCCCTCCCCTGTCTCCCCCCCCAGCTCCCCACCCCTCCCCCCCCTCCGCTCACCCACCCCTCCTCCTCCTCCCCCCTGGCCAGCTCACCTCACCACGCTGAATTTGAGGTTGTAGTTGCCCCCGCTCTGTATGATGGGTGGGTAACACATCTCCACTGTGGAGGGGTCAGCCCCGGCCAGGTATTTCTTCTCCTCGATGGCTTTCTCCACCGACTCCGCCAGCTTGCTGTGACGCACTTTCTGCAGACGGGAGAGGAAAACAAAATCGGTAAACAATCTGAAAAATCCTGAACGTGACCTTGTTTCAGAGACCACAATTTGCATTAACCTTGGACTCCCATAGCTATCATTAAAAGTTAGGTATCCAACAACTGGGAACAGCTCAGGAGGTGATACTGGCATCTTCATTCCCAACTCTGCCTGCCTCCCTCTCACCCAGTCTCCCTCCTCCTCTCACACATCCCCTCCCTGCCTCTCCCAGCATCAATATCCACAACCTCCATCACCCTTTATTTGAAGATCTTGAACCTTTGAGGTGATGCTGGCTGCTTTCTTCAGCCTCCCTCTCACCTCATCTGCATCCACGATCTCCATCACCCTCTCCTTGAAGAACTTGTTGAACACCTCGGAGGTGATGCTGGCTGCTTTCTTCATGAAGCCGAGCTCCCCGTCCTCCTTCACTGCGATGGTGTAGGCCACTGCTGCACTGATATCCACCTGCACGCAGATCAAACAAAGACAAGAGAAATAACATTCTGTACAGCACGTACAAACGTCCTGTCACATTTCCGGCCCCCGTGTTTGCCTCAGACTCCACAGTGTGAGAAGTAGAGTTTAACTCAGCTGCACCCAGAAACACAGCCCCAGAGAGCCAGCCTGGTGCATCAGTATTAGCATGGAAAAAACATCATAGGCAAAACAAACCCAAACTGCGTTTACACTGCCCAATGACACTTTGGAAGAGCCAGGATTTCAACCTGCACTTCCCTGACTATGACTCACCCTGCACACCACATGGTCGTGCCTTTACTAGGGGAGACCCTTGGGGACCCCCGGGTTTGGGGAATGCATTCTCGCTCCCCTGCCTACCTTCTCTAACCCCTCTTTGTTGAGAGCGTCGTTCCAGCTCTTCATGAAGTCTCCCGGGAACTTGTCTTTGCTGAACACCCCAATGGTCTTCCCTTCCTTGCTGCCTTTGATCGCCTCCACCATCTTGTCAAAGTTGCCTTTGTTGCTCTCGTTCTGCTCAGACAAAATAAATGGAAATATTAAAATCAGCAACGCATCCCCCGTTGCTACGGCTGTACGATAAATTTCAATGTGATGAAAATCAACCGTATGCAAAGACATTTATAGGATAACATGGCAATGAAATGTTTAATCACAATCGGATCAGCGGCTCCAGATATATGGAACAATGTGAAGTGTGCACTTAATTTACACAGAAGATTTACCCACAAGAAATACACGTGTGGCTCAAACTTAGTCAGCAGCCTATAAAAAAGAACTTCATAAATAAGACACATCTGTGCGTTAATGTGGACTAAAGAGAAAACAATGGCAAGAGGCTCGAAGCTATTCCCAAAATACGATCTCTACAGCCAGAAAAGGAGTACGAGATTTCCATGTTTTTGGGAGCCTATAAGTGAAAGACAGTTCTCTCAAACATGTGTGAACCCTTGGGACTGCCAAACTAACAGAATCCTGAGAGTGTAAACTAGAGCCAGTGTGAATCCTCTCCACCAGAACATTCAGATAAGGAGGTACCAAACCTTTAAGAACCTTACAAACAAAACAGCACCAATGAAAAAGCCTACGATTTGTTAACGAGAGCCAGTCTAGTTTTACATACACAGTGACAATGGTTTGTCAAAGAGGGACAATACAGAACAAATCTGCAGCATGAATTATATATTACACAAGGGTGTGCAATTCATATCGCCCAGGACAACAAGTTTTGCCATTATACTTTGCTCGTTGGACAAATAGTTTTTTTTTTTTTTTCCTATATTAGTTCTGTTGCTAGAAAAACACTCCAGGTTTTTAGAACTGAATTGCGCAAGTCCAGCACCTACCGTACACGCAAACATTTTAAAAAGTGTTTACGTCCCACCCGTATCACTTATGATTGGCTAGCTGTGGAAAAAAAAGCTGATCTATTGGTTAAAAATTTTTTAAAAAATCCAGAAATGGCTGCCAAGAATGTCGTTTAAGATATGAACCAGCATGACAGCCACATCCATCATTAGAGTAACTTCTATACTCGTGTTTGCCTCAGACTCCAGTGCGAGAAGCAGAGTTTAACTCAGCTGCACCCAGAGACACAGCCCCAGAGAGCCAGCCTGGTGCATCAGTATTAGCATGGAAACTCATCATAGGCAAACAAAGTCGAGTAACACTAAGACACAAGATAAAAAATGGATACGATAAAACCCGATTTACTGTCTTCAGAGAAACACACAAGCGCGTCAGGAAGGGGTGCTCATACTACAGAATTTCATGCAACCAATGCATCAATGTGGTCTGAAACTAACACAATCTATTGTGCAGAAGTGTTTTTTTTTCGTTTTAAATAGGTAATGTAATGGCTTATTGTACTCTTAAAGAGAATAAAACAAGTCACTGAATTACCTAGAAGGGGCATGGTAAATCAGGCCGAGAGAGGGTGGGGTACTTCTGTTCATCAATTCAGGCAGTGATCCTTTCTGGTTAAACATCTCACAAGTACAGGCTAAAACTCCCTAGACTGGACACTCCCTTCGGTTCAGTAGCTTAGTACCAGCCGATGCTTGGGTTGGTGAAGGGCAGCGATTGGTTTGAGAAACAGGGAGAGCAGGAATGCAGGTCACCCCCTTACCTCCAGCCTCCTGAGCGATCAGCTGAGCTGCAGCGCAGTGTGACATTCTAACAGGGACATTTCAAAACGAGGCTCTTATCAAGGGGTTGATAACAGCAATCAAAACCAGAGAAACACAACCCCTATTTATAATCCAGCAAGTCAGTGGTGCAAAACAATACAAATGTATTTTTATATAGCGCCCTTCACACCACGGCACCCCAGAGCACCATACAAAGTTAAAACTAAAACGAGAGTTCAATATATCACACACTCCGGCTACAACCAAATATATAAAAGCACATTAAAAAAAAAAGCATGTTTTCAATTTAGACTTAAAAGAATGCAATGTTTCAACCTGCCTGATGTCAACCGGAATAGAGTTCCACAAACGAGGAGCACAGCAGCAAAAAGCCCCGGCTCCAGCTTGTCGGAACAACTAAGAGTTCTGCATTTTCGGATCTCTAAAGAATGAATAGGAATATACAGTTAGTAGTTCTTGGAGATTGCAGGGTTTTCAAAATAAGCCAGCAACCGACGTGATCCACTGTCAAACGATATTTGCACAGGCTACTTTTATTTAAAAAAAATATTACGATTATTTTCAGGTATTGCACAAAAAAATGTATTCCTTTTAGTATGACTTCTGAGATATTGGGTGGGTTATGTCATGTGTAGAGGCTGTATCCCTTTAAAATTAAAGGCATGCTGGGATATCAGCTGAGCCCTTGTGAGCTGATGGCAGAAGACGAATGGGAGAGGGAGATCTGAGCAGGGATGAAGAAGAGAGAGTTAAGAGGCACCGCGCCAAACTTGTAAAATAAATCTTGGTCAGACTCTGATACTTGGTACCAATAGGCACAGTAACATTTGTTCAAGTTTATCTTTATTATGAAAAGCTATTTTATTGAGGTTAATGTTTAATATTTGGTGCGTTATACACACAAAACAAGTGCATTATTTTTTACTTTAAGTATATTTAAAAATCTTGACAAACCGCAGTTTGTGTTAAATGTCTGTACTTTCCATTAATACTGTAATCCAGTATTTTACAACAATCACCAAAGTTTAATTTTGAATACTGGCTTGCTGCGGGAATCTGTTTAACTCCGCATGTACCACTGGTGTCCAACATTGTTACATCAGTTGGTTTGTTAAGCCAGGTCCACAAAAACAGATGGCGAAATTGAAATAGTATTTTTGAAGTCTATTGTCTTCATTGTATTTCACAAATTGTTATAAATATTACTTTTGATTTATTAATACGAAAGTCAAGATACCTTTGACACCAACTGGTACTGGAGTATTCTGTAAAGTCAGGACAGGGTTCTCCATTTTCATTTGATGCAAATCAAACATTTCCATTATTAACCACTTTTTACTTTTTTTTTTTTTGTTAACAGTACAATATTGATGCGTTTTTTTCATTCCGTTCATATTCAAATGGCCTAAGCCTTAATTCTCAGTGTGTTGTATAAATCCAACATTATAAATATTATCGTCTATATATTTAAATATCTTGAGTTATTTGAGACTGAAGTAAAATAATTAGGGGTGCACCGATAAAGATTTTCTTGGCCGATACAGATAGCCGATATAATAATAATAATGCAACAACCCGGCAGTCTGTGCTAACTAAGAGGACTTGTTTTGCTTTTCGAACGCAGAGAGTGTTCAGCAGCACGGGGCAGGCGAACACTCCAGAGTATTCAATATTAAAAGAGATTTTTTTTTAAAAAGCATCAGAATGTTGCTCCCGAGTGGCGCATCCAGTAAAAGCGTTCCGCATGGAGTGCAGGTTGTGCCCTATAGCCTGGAGATCGCTGGATCGAATCCAGGCTGTCACAGCCGACCATGACCGGGGGGTTCCTAGGGGAGCGGCGCACAAACGGCCGATCGCAGATTGTGTTTTTTTTCATTATATCAGTGCCATGCCAATAGGCTACCGATTATCAGTGCATCCCTATAAATATGAATAGATAGGATGCCTTGGATAAAGTCAGCAGCTAAATAAATAATAATGATTATAGGTTGTCAAGTTACCCATTGCAGTATGCAACAGTAATAATATGCAACTAAATTGAGGAACACTAAACTTATTTATGAATAGCGTCAGTATAAAAAGATCAATGAAATACGATACTCTGAAAAGACAATATTTTAACTATTGTTGATCATATACGGATGTTTACTGCATTCTTCCATAGTTCGGCTTTGCTTATATTCCAGTTTATTTACAGCTTCCAAAGGTAATTTTTAGTTGGGTGGTCCCAAAGTTTTGCAGTCCTGCCTCGCTGTAATCAGGTAACCCTGGTTGGGTTGCAGCCGTGAGGAGGCACTTTAATTGTGGGCTTTGAAAAATAAATAATTATACAAAAATGTATTAAAAAAATTATCTGAAAAGATGAACCCCTATTTCCAATCCACCACGTATTTTTATTGATTTCTGTAGAGCCCTTGGCTGACCGACCTTTTCCCTGATGAGCAGTGTGATGGGCGGCACCCCGTTGGCGTTCTCGCTGCCCTTGGTGTTGGCGATCTGCTTCAGGAACTCCACCTTCTTCTTGCTGGCCATGAAGACGATCTTCGACTCGCAGAAGATCATGATGGTGTCAGTCAGCTCGTACCCGAACAGCCAGGTCTGAGACAGAGAATAAGGATGCAAATCCATGTTTATAAAACAGAGTGAGCAGTACCATTGGTTAACAAGTGTCCCACTCTGTGCAGATTATTATTATTAAATTTCTTAGCAGACGCCCTTATCCAGGTCGACTTACAATTGTTACAAGAAATCACATTATTTTTACATACAATTACCCATTTATACATTTGGTTTTTTTTTTACTGGAGCAATCTAGGTAAAGTACCTTGCTCAAGGGTACAGCAGCAGTGTCCCCCACCTGGGATTGAACCAACAACCCTCCGGTCAAGAGTCCAGAGCCATAACCACTACTCCACACTGCTGCCCCATGGGGTGGGGTTGCCAATCCCAGCTCAGCCACCGACTCACTGCTTGTGTGTGTGACCCTGAGCAAGTCACTTAACCTCCTTGTGCTCCGTCCTTCAGATGAGATGCAAAACCGAGGTTCTATTGTAAGTGACTCTGCAGCAGTTGTGATGCATAGTTCATCCCCTAGTCTCCAAGTCACTTTGGATAAAAGCGTCTGCTAAATGATAAACTAATTTTATAAGAGCAATCACACACTCCAGGGTGTTCAAATATGGTCCAGAATTTCACAGGCCTGTTCTGTTTAACTTGGCTTCACCTCGGGCCAAATAGTACCCCTAGGAGTGCTGCTATTGGACCATATTTTAACACCCTGGAGTGTGTTATTGCTTTCATAGACTACCCAGAAACACAAGACTAAGCTCTTTAGTTTGTTTTGTGATAAATCCTAACGCCTCCTTGCTTTTTAACAATACTTTTCTCAATGCATATATTATATTACCATGCCTATGTGCCCACGCATGTTTTCAGTTGCATTTGCAGGCTTTCGTGAGGTTACATTTGCGTGTGATCTCAATTCATCAATGCATTGTCTATTCATTACCTGCCCCTCTACACAAAGTTCTCTTTCAGTTCGGGGTTCATTACCTGCAGAGCCGTGGATTTCGCGTAGACAATTTCTTCATCCACCCCCACCGACACCACCAGGGCATCCACCTTCCCAAACTCATCTTCTTTCTGTGAAGGGTTGGGAAAAATAAATAAATAAATAAATAAATAAATAAATAAAATAAAATAGGAAAATGATTCACACAAAGGCTGCAAAAATTACAATTCAAAGATTTGTTCCCAGTAGAGATGAACTGATTATTGAGCACCATGGCTTTGATAGATTCTCCCAACCTCACTACTCCTCTGCTTTGCACCCTCCACTGGCTCCCTATCTCTGCTCGCATTCAATTCAAGACCCTTATTCTTGCCTACTGCTCTCCACCTTCAATCCCTCCTGTCTCCCTACACCACCCAATGAGCAATTAACGTAACTTGTCACATCTGTTTGAAATAAATTAAGCTCAACAAAAATCAGGATCAGTCAAAATATCAAGGTAAAAACAAGTGACTGTTTTGTAATTAGCAGCTTTTTCTGAGTTAAATTAGGCAAAAGAATCCCTCAAAATATGTTTAAATGGATGTCATGTGATCAAAAACAACCCCCCAAAACTTCAAGCCCTACTTAACAGTACAGCAGGGCGGTCCAATGCACGGCTCATTGAGCTCCACAATCTCTCACTGAATGATCCGTTTTTTTGTTTTTTATGGATTTGAGAAGACTGCAAAGACAATCTGTAGTCTTCGGTAGAAGCGGGTCCAGTCAAATCATATCTCATTGATGTTGCGTTTTAAACATGTTCAAGAAGCACAAAACTACTTAAACCCTGTCTTAGTGCAGTTGCTACTATTTACTCCGAGTTTTATAAACTACACTTTTCCCTGGTGGTATTTTGTTATATGGCGCTATAAAAAAAAAAAAAAGTCACTAGTTTTGATTTGGCGCGCCGAGAAAAGGGTGCTCTGAATCTAGCCGGCATGTTTAGCTGCAGCACTGTGACCAAGCACGGATGTAATCTTAAAATAAAATAAAGAAAGGATTACTAAAAGGACAATATTTTACTATTTCCTTAAGTTACAGAAATTAAAACATGTGTGGCATAATCCATTGCTAAACACTGAATAATGATAAAGCACATATGAACGTTGCATTGTACTGTGGCTTTTCATACAAACGCCGAGTCCCATGCCCTATTGTTTTTGGGTGCTCTGTTGTTTGATGTGACTCGGTGAAATGCATTGATTCTCTCATTATTAACCGAAAAGGACCGACAGATTTGCAGTTATTTCCCCAAGTAAAATGCAGTTACAGTATTGACTACTTTGCCCGTAGTTCTGGTTATACCGAAGCGCTCTTCGTGGGTGACAGAAGTGAAACCGGCCATGTTGTAGTTCATTCGGAGTCATTGGCGGTATTAAATAATTCGCCCCAACTAAGAAAAAGGCACTATCAGATGTATTGCATTGTATGAACGCCTCAGTTTTGCACAAATACACATGGTTGCATTAACGTCACTATACTTTGGCACCATTGTATCTTCTCTTTCATCAACAGGCCATGCCTATGGTACCACTCCTAACTTTCTCTTTCAATCAAACGCAAAACTTGCACACAAATAAATTGCATCATACCTCGTGTACCGTGTTAATGAACACAAGAAACACGCTTTATTTGCAACGTGCATTGTTGGTTGATAATTGAGTTAAACCGTTACCGGAAAAAAAATTCTAAACACTCGTTTTACCCCCATAAATATTACCTCTAATAATATATATATTTAAGATAAGAAATATATAAAAACATGTCATTTTTGACACACGGTCCCTGATGGATTGTGAAGGCTGCTTTCCTGAACCAGCAGCAAGTACAATACATGCGTACAGAGCAGTGCACCGCCTCGGTCTCTCAAACAGGCCATGCTACATACACGCTAACTATTGTATTCCAGACATGCACACAACCTTTACTTGGACTATCACATTTAAAGCCTACAAACTGAAAAATAATAATAATAATGATGTTTGTCGTTTAGACTCACCTTCCAATTGCTGTACAGCCGCTTGATCCTCCGATAATAGGCCTCTTTGTCCAAGTTTACCGCCATAGTACAAGCAGCGCTGGTCCCAAAAACACTGCTTACGATACTTCCGAGCTTGCCCCTCTATAACCTATTTATATATTACAATCTTTATCTTTTTTTCTTTTTTTGTAAAGGTATCTTCCAGGAACTAGAATGACAGAGAGCGGCGGCGCCCTTATATATAAATGTCGCCCGTATGTATATACTCAGTGTTACGTATTTTTATTTATTAAAAACAACAACAAAAAAAGGAAAAATTATTGAGTTTTTTTTTTTAGTCATCCACCCCCGTTAATATATATATTTTTTAAATATAATTTAATGTTTAATTAATATTTATTATTATTATTTTTTTTATTTTTTATTTTTTTATTTAAATATCGTCGACTAATTAGAGCGTCCGGCTCCTGCCTCTCTCGCCTCTGCCTCCCTGCTCTGGAGCGCGCCGCCACACAAACTAATATGGCGCGAGATCTAACTCGACCCCGCTGACTACGTCATCAGCAGCCTCAAATACACGAGATTTCGCAGCCACCAAACACAACACCCGCCAAAATTATTATTATTATTATTATTATTATTATCAATAATAATATAACACTTCTAATAAATATTAGAAACACATATTCACAAGAGATTAAGAAACATTCTTTCATAGTTTCATATCATGTTAATTTTGACAGAAAAAAATAATTCCTCGTCTACATTGACTTAATTCTTGTGTAGTTTGTCTTCTATACAGCCAAATTATCAGAAATAAAAAAAAACAATACTTCCAGCACCTGCAGTGCCCGTCGTGTTCAGTATTAAACTACATACAGTATATTATATATTACTGTTATATTTATTGGAATCTGCTACTCAGTTTATTATAATATAGCCATACAGTATCTCCATTTTCGATGTATTTATGTATAATGTAAATAATATATCGATTAATCAAAGAATATTTCATAAGGAGGGTCGTTTAGTACAACATATTAAATAATATATGCAAATCAGTACGTGACACAGCCCGGTATTTGTACATTTCCAGATTATTAAAATTATACAACTAGATTCATTCAAATAAAGGCCAGGAAGTCAAGCTATGAGTGTAGATGATTTAATTTGTCGTTGCATATCTCAAAGTTAACGTATAGTTATCTTTTATTTAAACGTAAATGTTTATAAAGCCATACGGCTGTCTGAATCAAAAATGTTAGTCTGTCAGCACGCAAGCTCGTTCTCGCGGCTTCAGCCCCAGGGAGGGGTCGCGCACGTATTTATTTAGTACGCGCACGTTCCCTCCTCATACTCAAGTCCCGGGTAGTACGAGCACCGCGGTTTTTTATTTTATTTTCTCTCTAAGTTATTAATAATTAATTTCCTGGTATTTTACTTTCTTATAAGTACAGTTCAACCTTCTGCTTTATTGGAAACTGGTCTTTGTTGACTCCCCAGTTTGTTTACATTCGCTCATGTCGTTTTAGCTGCAGGTAGGTAGGCAGGCACACAAGCTTCCTCCCTCCTTGAAGCTTTATGGCGTCTTTCCGCTAATGTGAACTAAACCAGCCTGTCGTGTCCCTGCCGCAGCAGGGGGTATGATAGCAACACCATGCAGTGTGGAGGCTTTGAGCTCAGGGAAAGAAAACACAAATGTATACCAGACCGTGTGACCTACAGCACAGGATGCAAAGCTGAATTAGAAATATTTACATCTCAGAAGAAAACAAAGGTTTCTCAGCTTAAAAGGCACCAATAATAATGGTAATTACAGATAAGAATATATATATTATTATTATTATTATTTATTTCTTAGCAGACGCCCTTATCCAGGGCGACTTACAATCGTAAGCAAATACATTTCAAGTGTTACAATACAAGTAATACAATAAGAGCAAGAAATACAATAACTTTTGTTCAAGCAAAGTACAAGTGTGACAAACCACAATTCAATAATACAGCAGATAATAGTGATAGTTACATCAGGATATGATTAAATAGTGATAGTTACATCAGGATATTATTAGATACAAAGTACTACAGGTTAAACACTTGGCAGATTACAGTATTCTGAAGTACAGGATTAAATGCAGTAAAATAGGGGGCAGATAAGAGCAAAATAAAGCACATTTACATGAAGGGTGATAGTGTCCCAGGATACAAACAGAGGAGTTCTACAGGTGCTGTTTGAAGAGGTGAGTCTTAAGGAGGCGTCGGAATGTGGTCAGGGACTGGGCAGTCCTGACATCTATAGGAAGGTCATTCCACCACTGCGGAGCAAGGGTGGAGAAGGAGCGGGCTCTGGAGGCAGGGGAGCGTAGCGGAGGTAGAGCTAGTCTTCTAGTGCAGGCGGAGCGGAGAGGTCGAGTGGGGGGGTGTAGGGAGAGATGAGGTCTGGAGGTAGCTGGGTGCAGTCTGGTCAAGGCATCTGAAGGCTAGTACAAGTCTTGAACTGGATGCGGCGGTGATCGGGAGCCAGTGGAGCGAGCGGAGTAGTGGAGTAGTGTGGGCGAAGCGAGGCAGAGAAACACCAGGCGGGCAGCAGAGTTCTGGATGAGCTGGAGCGGACGGGTGGCGGACGAGGGAGGCCAGCCAGGAGGGAGTTGTAGTAGTCTAGGCGGAAGAGTACCAGGGCCTGGACCAGGAGCTGGGTAGCATAGTTGGTGAGGAAGGGTCGGATTCTTCGGATGTTGCTCAGGAAGAATCGGCAAGTGCGTGCCAAGTGGAGATGTGCTGGGAATAAGAGAGCAGGGGTCCAGGGTGACTCCAAGGTTCTTAGCGGAGGAAGAGGGAGAGAGTGTGGTAGATTCAGAGGAACAGAGATAGAGAGATCAGAGGAGGGGAGGAGGAGGAAAAAAAAAGGAGGTCAGATTTAGAGAGGTTGAGTTTGAGGTGATGCGAGTGCATCCAGGAGGAAATAGCAGACAGACAGGTAGAGATCTGAGGGAGGAGATGGTGGAGTCAGAGGTGGGGAAGGAGAGGAAAATCTGAGCATCATCAGCATAGAAATGGTATGAGAAACCATAGGATACGATGAGGGGGCCCAGGGAGCGGGTGTAGAGAGAGAACAGGAGAGGACCCAAGACTGACCCTTGGGGGACTCGTTAAGAGAGGGTGAGGTGTGGAGGTTGCTCCACGCCAGGTTACCAGGTAAGTGCGGTTGGAGAGGTAGGAGGAGAACCAGGCCAGAGCAGTGCCAGAGATCCCCAGGTCAGCAAGAGAGAGAGAGAGAGATAGAGAGATAGAGAGATAGATAGATAGATAGATAGATAGATAGATAGATAGATAATTACACACTGCTCTAATATATAGGTTACTGCTTCCTGGTTATACAATATAAACAAAATCTACTTTTGTAATTTGCCATTAGTAGGGAGCGCCGCCTACTCAACACAGAGTTGGCAAGCTTGCAGAGTTGAAAGGTTATCACATGATCTGAATGGAATGCGGAAGGCTGTTCAGAGCCCAGCAGTTAGGATTCTCCAGACAAGCTCAGAGCAGGTAAAAGCAGATTTAGAGAAAATTGCAACAGAACCCAGAACCAGTCAGAATGGCTGACACCACCACAAATTAGTCAGGAAAACATAAATCAATAAATACAAATAATAAAAAAGCAATACAAAATTAAATTCGAAGCTTTAAGAATAATTATTAAACTAAATGAACAAATAAATCAAAGACACAAAGGAACTTTTTATGTGCATATTTATAGTGGTTTTCCAAGAAGAGATTTATTTACAATCATGTTAGTCAACATTTACTTTAAACTTCTGTATGTTGGTCCAACACAATCAAACCTGTATTAAATATCAGCTATACAAGGACAGCCTGTCTATAGTATAGTTCAGCTATACAAGGACAGCCTGTCTATAGTATAGATCAGCTATACAAGGACAGCCTGTCTATAGTATAGTTCAGCTATACAAGGACAGCCTGTCTATAGTATAGATCAGCTATACAAGGACAGCCTGTCTATAGTATAGATCAGCTATACAAGGACAGCCTGTCTATAGTATAGATCAGCTATACAGGGACAGCCTGTCTACAGTATAGTTACAAGGACAGCTGTCTATAGTATAGATCAGCTATACTGTCTACAGTATAGTTCAGCTATACAGGGACAGCCTGTCTATAGTATAGATCAGCTATACAGGGACAGCCTGTCTATAGTATAGTTCAGCTATACAGGGACAGCCTGTCTATAGTATAGATCAGCTATACAGGGACAGCCTGTCTATAGTATAGTTCAGCTATACAGGGACAGCCTGTCTATAGTATAGTTCAGCTATACAGGGACAGCCTGTCTATAGTATAGTTCAGCTATACAGGGACAGCCTGTCTACAGTATAGTTCAGCTATACAGGGACAGCCTGTCTATAGTATAGTTCAGCTATACAGGGACAGCCTGTCTACAGTATAGTTCAGTTGTACAAGGACAGCCTGTCTATAGTATAGTTCACCTATACAGGGACAGCCTGTCTATAGTATAGTTCAGCTATACAGGGACAGCCTGTCTATAGTATAGTTCAGCTATACAGGGACAGCCTGTCTACAGTATAGTTCAGTTGTACAAGGACAGCCTGTCTATAGTATAGTTCACCTATACAGGGACAGCCTGTCTATAGTATAGTTCAGCTATACAGGGACAGCCTGTCTATAGTATAGATCAGCTATACAGGGACAGCCTGTCTATAGTATAGATCAGCTATACAGGGACAGCCTGTCTATAGTATAGTTCAGGTCAAACCAAAAGCGGAGACAAATACTGGAACAAACACAGCATGAAAGGTATTTCTTCATATAACACAATTCATAAAACGACTGAATCAAACTGATGCAAAGGATGAGGTCTGAAATAAATAACACCAATTCTACTGTAAAGAAGTCTTTTTTTTAATAGCAGATGATGAGGTGTCACCAGGTTTATTTTACTGCAATATGGTATGAATTATACTTTAGCATAATTGAAAACTGGTTTGCAGTTTGAAAGATTATTCACACATGAAACCCTGTGTTTCTCGCAGCAGTAATAAAACCTCAGATTCAGGGAGGGGTATTAGCAAGGCAGTCTGGGGCCCGCTTGATACAGATTTAAACACAGTGAAACCTAGCTAGTAGAACAACTCCAGTAAATCTTACCTAACATATACGGCTAGAATTTGGGTGGTCTCAGATTGTCCTATATGAAAAACGCACACCTTCTGGTAAACGTGTGTCTCTTTCATATAGATCTACAAAGTGATGGCAATAGGTACTAGCTAAGATTTAAAAATTACAGGTCTGTCCCTGTGTCTCCATATTCTGAGATTCTCAGTGACTTCCGCTCTAGAATGACCTTACCAAGTTTCATAATTGTGTAAGCGGTTCTCAAAATGGCAGTTTAGCATACTTACATAGACAGACAGACAGCCTCCATACCCCCCCAGATTCTGACAGCGCTGGGACAAAACAATGTGTTATTCAATGTGAGACTTGTAGAAATGTATCTGTTGGCTAACATGGCCTTGTTTGTATCCTTCATATCACAGAATGTATACATTCTATTAAGATATTGCACAAAGGAAATCAGTGACATCTGATAGCATTTATTCTACTGCACAGAAGAGCGGTCCTCGATTATCTTTGATAGGTCATTTGATGGGATTTTTTTTTTTTTTTTTCTTTACTGTAATAAGGGACAAACTGTACTTTTGGTTTCCTGCCAATTTAAATGAAAGAATATTACTCACAATTTTGAAAGGATATACAAATATGTAAAATAATAATAATAATAATAATAATAATAATAATACATTTGTCCCGCACTAGATACTGTCCTCAGTAAAGTTTCATCACAATTGGACAAAAGTCCAAAAGTGACACAGACATACTGCTTCAGATTCCAAGCCTCTCAATAACTTGTGCTAAAAACATCCTGCCCAAGTTTCATATCCAATTAGATTTTCTTCATATTTGTAAAACTCAAACTCCCAGCAAAAGTTACTAAAACTGAGTACTCCTGTTAGACTGGAATAGGACTGGGTGCAGGGTGAGACGGCTCCCCTCCTCGTATGAAGAGTTTCTGTAGCTGCTTGTTTCTGCTCCTCAGTCCAGTGTGTTTCTGTAGCTGCTTGTTTCTGCTCCTCAGTCCAGTGTGTTTCTGTAGCTGCTTGTTTCTGCTCCTCAGTCCAGTGTGTTTCTGTAGCTGCTTGTTTCTGCTCCTCAGTCCAGTGTGTTTTTATTTCACAGTCGCCGTCGTGTTGTGTCCTCGGATCGAACACCAAGCAATGAAGATATCCCTGGGAAAACAAACACAAAATTACAGTGTGGAGAAATCAATTCAAATAAACTAACATACATATTATAATGATAGATAGATAGAGATAGAGAGATAGAGAGATATACAACCTGAAATCTTGATGCATTTAAACAGGATTTTTTTTCCTTTGATTTACACAACCTACTCAACACTTTGAAGAGGCAAGAGAATTTTTATTGTGAAACAGTTAATGATAAAAAAAAACAAAAAACTGAAATGTCTTGATTAGATTAGTATTCACCCCCTTAGTCAATACTTGGTAGAACCACCTTTAGCAGCAATTACAGCTCTGAGCCTTTTGGGGTAAGTCTCTACCAGGTTTGCACATCTGGATCGTGCAATATTCACCCATTCTTCTTGGCAAAATTGTTCAAGCTCTGTCAGGTTGGATGGGGATCGTTGGTGGACAGCAATCTTCAAGTCTTGCCACAGATTCTCAATCGGATTCAAGTCCGGGCTTTGACTGGCCACTCTAGGACAGTCACTTTCTTGTTTTTAAGCCACTCCAGTGTCACTTTGGCTGTGTGCTTGGGGTCATTGTCCTGCTGAAAGGTGAATCTCTGTCCCAGTCTTAGGTCTTTTGCAGGTTTTCCTCAAGGATCTGCCTGTATTTAGCTACATCCATTTTGCCCTGTACCCTGACAGTCCCTGCCGATGAAAAGCATCCCCATAGCATGATGCTGCCACCACCATGCTTCACAGTAGGGATGGTGTTTCCTGGGTGATGTGCTGTGTTGGGTTTGCGCCAGACATAACGCTTTACATTTAGGCCAAATAGTTCAATTTTTGTTTCATAGGACCACAGAATCTTTTGCCACATCTTTTCAGAGTCTCCCACGTGCCTTTTTGAAAATTCCAAGCAGGATTTTACATGGGCTTTTTTCAGAAATGGCTTCCTTCTTGCCACTCTTCCATACAGGTCAGATTTGTGGAGTACCTGAGCTATTGTTGACACATGGACAGTTTCTTCCATCTCAGCCATGGAACGCTGTAGGTCTTTCAGAGTTGTCATTGGCCTCTTGCTGACTTCTCTGACCAATGCCCTTCTTACCCGGCTGCTCAGTCTGGGAGGACAGCCTGCTCTAAGCAGATTCTGGGTGGTGCCGTATACCTTCCACTTCTTAATGATCGACTTGACTGTGCTCCAAGGGATATTCAATGCCTTTGAAATCTTTTTATAGCCCTCCCCTGATCTGTGCCTTTCCACAGCTTTATCCTGGAGTTGTTTTGAAAGCTCCTTGGTCTTCATGGTAGTGGCTTTGCTTTGAATGCACTACCCATCTGTGGGGCCTTACAGAGACAGGTGTATTTAATCTGAAATCATGTGACCCACTTTTATTGCACACAGATGAACTCCATTTAACTTATTGTGTGAATTCTGAAGGCAATTGGTTGCACCTGAGCTTATTTAGGAGTGTCATAGCAAAGGGGTGTGAATACTTATCTAATGAAAACTTTTCAGGTTTTTATTTTTAATTGATTTGTTTTTTCACCACCCCATTTTTTCACACATTGAAAGTGTTGATTAGATTGTGTAAATCAAAGGAAGAAAAATCCCATTTAAATGCATCAACATTTCAGGTTGTAACACAACAAACTGTGAAAATGTCCAAAGGGGGTGATTACTTACTATAGGCAGTGTGTGTGTGTGTGTGTATGTATATATATATATATATATATATATATATATATATATATATATATATATATATATATATATTACAGTGCCTTGCAAAAGTATTCAGACCCCTGACCAATTCTCTCATATTACTGAATTACAAATGGTACATTGAAATTTCGTTCTGTTTGATATTTTATTTTAAAACACTGAAACTCAAAATCAATTATTGTAAGGTGACATTGGTTTTATGTTGGGAAATATTTTTAAGAAAAATAAAAAACTGAAATATCTTGCTTGCCTAAGTATTCAACCCCACACATTAATATTTGGTAGAGCCACCTTTAAACTGCAATAACAGCTTTAAGTCTTTTGGGGTAAGTATGTACCAGCTTTGCACACAGTGTCGGAGTGATTTTGGCCCATTCTTCTTGGCAGATTTGCTCCAGGTTGTTCAGGTTGGTTGGACGACGCTTGTGGGATTGAGATCAGGACTTTGACTGGGCCACTGTAGGACATTCACCTTTTTGTTCTTGAGCCACTCGAGTGTTGCTTTGGCCTTGTGCTTGGGATCATTGTCCTGCTGAAAGGTGAATTTCCTCCCAAGCTTCAGTTTTTTAGCAGACTGAAGCAGGTTCTCTTGCAGTATTTCCCTGTATTTTGCTCCATCCATTCTTCCTTCAATTTTAACAAGATGCCCAGTCCCTGCATGATGCTGCCACCACCATACTTCACTGTAGGGATGGTGTGTCTTGAGGCATGGGCAGTGTTATTATTATTATTATTATTTATTTCTTAGCAGACGCCCTTATCCAGGGCGACTTACAATTGTTACAAGACATCACAATAATTTTTACATACAATTCCCCATTTATACAGTTGGGTTTTTACTGGAGCAATCTAGGTAAAGTACCTTGCTCAAGGGTACAGCAGCAGTGTCCCCACCTGGGATTGAACCCATGACCCTCCGGTCAAGAGTCCAGAACCCTAACCACTACTCCACACACTGCTGCCCAGTGTTAGGTTTGCGCCACACCTAGCGCTTTGAGTTTTGGCCAAAAAGCTCTATCTTGGTCTCATCAAACTCCAGACGTGCTTTCAGATGGTACTTTTTTGAGTAAAGGCTTCTTTCTTGCCACCCTCCCATACAGGCCAGTGTTATGCAGAGCTCTTGATATGGTTGACTGGTGCACCATTACTCCACTCCCAGCCACTGAACTCTGTAGCTCCTTCAAAGTGATTGTTGGCCTCTCTGTGGCTTCTCTCACAAGTCTCCTTGTTAGAGCGCTGAGTTTTGAGGGATGGCCTTTTCTTGGCAGTGACTGGGTGGTGTGATGCAGCTTCCACTTCCTGATTATTGATCCAACTGTGCTCACTGGGATATCCAAACACTTGGATATTATTTTGTACCCTTTCCCTAATCTATGCATTTGTATTACTTTATCTCTAACTTCTGTAGAATGCTCTTTGGTCTTCATTTTCCTTTAGATTCACAGCCTGACCAATGATCCTTCAACAGTGGGGTTTTTATCCAGAAAATGTGACAGCAACTTTAATGGTTCACAGGTGGAGGCCAATGGTAAGGTAATTGTGAGCTCTTTTTCATTTGCCACTTTTTGAAACTGGTCGCACAAATTCTGGTGAGACAGTAAATACGTGCAAGGTATTTTTGTCATTTGTAGCGAATACAAACATCTGATTTTTGTATCCAAATACATGTCAAAAAATAGTGGTTTGAACATTCGGATACTTGTCCCAGCACTATTTATAACAGCTTGTTCACAGCACTGCTTTTTCCTTCCAGCTGAAGGACTTGTAGTCCAAAATACAACTGATTTTTGGTCAGCCCTATTGTGCAGTATCTCCAGATCGGTGTTGTTTTACCTGCAGTGGTCAGCCACGCACTGGTTGCTGCAGTACTCGTGGTCCCAGCCCTGGCTCTCCACAGGGGTGTTGGTGCAGCCTGCACGCACACAGCGACTGGGATGGGGAGGCGAGCCACTCACCAGCTCCACCTCCATCTGAGAGAACAAAGAGTAGGGGGGGAATCATTGCAATGCACAGTGTATGAAGATACTAGACATCACCTTGCTACAAAAGCATGAGGCAAGTAAAGGTTTGAAAAGCCTGTAGAAGATAATGTTCCCAATCTTGTTGCGTTATGCACAAGATAACAGATTTGTATGTGTAGTTGTTCTAACAGTAACAATAACAGGGCTTGTAACTCACACCAGCCCTGCTACTGCACCCAGTCCAGGGCTTCAGAACTTCCCTCAATTAAGTCTATTATTATTATTATAATTATTAATAACATTGAATTGATCAGGTGCCAGGAGTTTGAGCAGGATTAGAAACTCACACTAGCCCTGCTGCAGCACCTAGTCCTGGGGTTCACAACTTGCCTTGTTTATGTATTGTACTGAAATGCACAGGTGCCAGGAGTTTGAACAATCAGGCACATTTTGAACAAGTCTCACCTGTAGGTTTACTAATAGTTCATGCATCTATGAGGGGGGGTGGGGAACAATTTATTTAACCTCACATTTCTGATCATGTGAATAATATACTACCTTGAGGGGAGCTCTGAACCCCAAAACCCTGCAATAACAACAACAACGATGCTAAAACAGGACACAAATACCTCTCCAGCATTGAAGTCCTCAGCCTCTTCCTGCACTTGAGCCCCAAGCAGAGGAGAGGAGGAGGCGGAAACAGCAGAAACCAGGGGACCCCCAACGGACTGCGCCACTTCCAAACAGGCAGTGGAGGAGGAGGAAGCAGTGGAAGCAGAGACCGCACCAACTATGAGAGCGGGAGGGGGAGGAGAGGGGCTGACAAGGACAGGAGGAGTGGTCGGGCTCGGGACCACAGTAGCAACAGGCTGAGCCTGAATCTGCAGAGGGGAGGAGGAGGAGGAGACCGGAGCAAGGGCGGGGAGTATCTTGATCTGCAGGCGAGGGGGCGGAGCTGTGGTGATGGTTAGTCCCGCCCCTCTGGGTTTGGCTTGCAAAGGGGGCGGAGGCAGCTGCTGGGAGGTATGCACCATCTGCTGCAGGCGGGGGGGGGGCTGCTGCATTTGCTGGAGAGGAGGAGGCTGGCTGAGAAAAGGGCGAGGGTTGGAGGTGGGGGTGGCAGTGGGGGCAGCCTGCTGGATTTGGAGCCCCCTGGAGGACGGGATGACCGTCACCATGGAGGTTGGGATTTGCTGGTGGTGCAAGCCAGACGCCAGCATCTGTTTGGAGATGATGATCTTGGTGACGGTGTGAGTGTGCTGGCTGGGGCTGCTCTGGGAGGAGAGGGGGGGGTGCGGGGGCACAATAGCCCCCGTTCTGGACCGGGTGATGACCTGCGGGTGGTTCAGGATGATGTTGGAGGTGCAGATGTTGGTTATGGTGTTGGTGTTGGCGCTGGGGGAGGGGGTGTGTGGGCGAGTGGGTTTGGGGGCAGCTGGGGGAGTGGGAGGTGGTGGAGGGGTTGAGGGAGGCTCTGTATCCATGACTTCCATCACAGTCTGCGAAGAGAAAATAACACAAACGTCAGTGACAAACAGAGATACACAGGGACAGACACACACTGAGACAGAGAGACAGGTGCAGACAGACAGAGAGTTCACTATTGATAGCATCAAAAAACACTGAATAAATAACGTTCTCTTTCTTTGAGCATGTTGCATTGATTCCCATGAGGGGCCTGGGAGGGGGTTTAACACAATAATGAAAATTACTGGCGCTGAAGTAAATAATCCTGATCGTTTTGTTTGAAAAAGTGGCACATGTGCTTATTTATAGTGTCTATGAGGACTTAAACAGACTTCCAGATAGTGCAGATTGAATTTTCTGTTTGCATAACATTATACAGAAACAAGTTTTTTTTAAACCATCTCTCATTGGAAAGTGGAGGAAAGTGGAATACCTACAACAGCAATGGAAATAAGACTCCCATTGCATAGCAGTTTGATCCATTCCCAGACCTGCCAACCTTGAAAATTTTTTTTTTTTTTTTTAGTAGCACTCTTTCACGCAGACATCTCGGGGGGGTCCGAGGGCTTCCCCCCAGAATTGTTTCAGGGTATAAAACAGCCAAATTATATACTCTGGTGAGTTTTGAGTATGAATTTTTCAGTAAAAAAAATAAAATAATGAGATTAGCTATGATTGTTCCAGTTTAAATTTAATTTTGTTTACCTTCGTATAGATGAAACCTTTTTAATTTATACCAACTGAAAATTTTCAAGTACAGAAAATATCCATTTTTGAAAAACCTTGTAAATAGTCACTGAGTCAGCACCAAATGTAATAGCTATCCACAAAGTGAGTTGTTTGGAACAGAAAGGAATCCAACAGGTCAAACTGCACTTTCAGGTCTTGAATGTTTAGCTTCATAGGTGGCTGACTTGGCTTTCCTGAGCAAGGCGTCACTAAAGGTTTGTGTGCGACACACTCGCTGCTTCGCTGACATCATGACTTTGTGCGTTACCAGTGATCTTAGCATGTCTGTGCTCAGGCTGGCTCTGTGTTGGGTTTTGTTTTTGGTCACCAAGCTGAACACTCTTTCACAGTCAGCATTACTGTGAAAGATGACCAAAATGCCTAGCGCGGTAACATTACAGTAATGCCCGATTCTTTTGTTCTGGACAGAAATATAAAGTTTCCTTCTACAGGATTCCTGCTGATCCAGACAGGAGGGTAAAATGGATTTCAGCGATTAAAAGAGAATAAAAAAAAGGAAAAAGTCTGGACCCATTCGTATGATAGTGAGCACTTCATAAAAAGTTAATATCAGTAAGCATATATTGGTAGTTTGATATTACGTTATTATTAGTAGTAGTATTAAGTCCCATTTTAACACGTTTACTTGTATGGCCGTTTTTTTCATAAATATTTAGCTATACAGTTAAACAGGATTACATTTATGCAGGTCGATTATTCCCAGTCCTTACATAAAAATATTTTACAGCTAACAAAATCCATAATGCTACATTAATGATCTTACTGAACTACAATATAAAATCACAAACCAGCCGTTTATGACTTGTTTAAAGCACAATGAAACGGCATTTATCTACAATGTAATTGTACGCTACTTGCAAAGTAAACAGAAGCCTTACGTACCTTAACCACATTAACAATGTTAATGCTGTGCTCATTTTTATAAAATCGAATTTTACTGACATCCCTGTATGGTAACAGGCGTTTGTGAAAAACGGGACAACGAGCCAAGCACAGAATATTAAACTTAAATACTGTACTATATTATAATAATAAATGTGTGTACTTACACCCTTGCCATTCTCGTAAAATCCTCATTCAGCTGTATTTTCTTTTCAAGCGATGCAATTATCTAAACCGAACGTTTTTTTTTTTTGGTTTGTTTTTTTTTTTTTTTTTTTTTTTTTTTTTTTTAACGCAATAACTTTTTGCAAAAAAAATAAAAAACAAAGGTTAATTAAAAAACAAAGTAGCCAGTTTGAAATAAACAATTTCTTCACAAGTCACAGTACTTCACACTCCCTCCAGTGTGTCTGAAACTGGCAGTTGAAACAAGCGAGTCAGCTCAACAAAGCCTGATAGGCTACAGTAGAATGGCAGTGATTAAACAAAGAAACTGGGTGGTAGGAATTTCTGTCAGTCAACCCACGATAACTTTTAGCAGGTTAGCAGGTCTGCATTCCTGGTTTTACTGAGTTTAATAAGATACACCCGAGGTATGCACCAGGACTAATCAAGCTTGTAGTAAAACTTGGAATGGCTGAATCTGCTTTGCAATGGCAGTCTTTCTTCCACCCACAGTGTATGTTCTATTATTATTATTAATTTGCCATTTAGCAGACGCTTTTATCCAAAGCAACTTACAGAGACCAGGGGGGTGAACTATGCATCAACAACACTTGCTGCTGCAGAGTCACTTACAATAGGACCTTGGTTTTACGTCTCATCCGAAGGACGGAGCACAAGGAAGTTAAGTGACTTGCTCAGGGTCACACACAGTGAGTCAGTGGCTGAGCCGGGATTTGAACTACCAGGAACCTCCTGGTAACAAACCCCTTTCTTTAACCACTGGACCACCAAGCTTACCAGGCAAGCAACATGGCAGCAGTGTGGAGTAGTGGTTAGGGCTCTAGAACGGAGGGTCGTGGGTTCAATCCCAGGTGGGGGACACTGCTGCTGTACCCTTGAGCAAGGTACTTTACCTATATTGCTCCAGTAAAAACCCAACTGTATAAATTGGTAATTGTATGTAAAAATAATGTGTAAAAAAATAATGTAATTGTATGTAAAAATAATGTCTTGTAACAATTATAAGTCGCCCTGGATAAGGGCGTCTACTAAGAAATAAATAATAATAATAATTATAATAATGATTGCTTGTCTTACCTGAGAGACCTGATTGGCCCGGTAGGCTGCCAGTGCTTTCAGGTACTCCTTCTTGGCAGCTTCAGTCTTCCTTTTGTAAACCTGGAGAGGGAGAGGGAGAAAGTCTAATACTGTGTGGTGCTTGCATCTAGTTCAGAAATATCCTTGCCAACACACTCATAAGACTCAAGTGGTTTACTTTGAAACTGTGCCCTGTGGCTGCCATCTTGGCTCAAACCTCTCCATCGTCCCTGAACAGTGAGCCGCCTCTGCACAGGAGCCACAATGGCATCAGTTTCACCCAATTCCATTCCCGTTTCCAGCGAACCCATCAAGAGTATTAGAGTAGAAGGTTTTACTGTGAAACTGCAGCATGTGGCTCAAACCTCTCCGCAGCCTCTGCACTGCAGCCAAAAGGGCTTCAGTTAAGCTGAGTTCCCACAATTTTCTTCAGTTTCACTTAGTCACCCAAGTACCCATCCAGTTTCACCCCAGTCCCCACCTGTTTCTGCTCCTCTCCCAAGCTGTCCCACATGGAGGCCACGATCTTGCTGACCTCCCCGAAGGTGGCGCTGGGGTTCTGCCCCTTGATGGCAGCCTGCGTGTCCCTGAAGAACAGCGCGTAGGCCGACACCGGCTTCTGAGGCTCGTTCGGATCCTTCTTCTTCTTCGTAGTCTTCTTGGGAGGCTTCGTCTTGCGGACCACCACGCTGCCCCCTCCCCCCACACTCACTCCCACCAGCCCAGGGGACATGGTGACGGGAGACTCCACTACAATGCGCTTCTCCGATAGCTGGGGGGGGGGCAGAGAGGAGAGAGAGGGCAGAACAGGGGAGAGGCAGAGATTGAGGGAGGGAGGGGGGCAGAGAAGGAGGGGGAGAAAGAGAGGGGAGAGAAGGAAATAATAAACAAGTCAGTGACACACATCACTTTGACAGACAGAAGCCCCGGATTCTGATAAACAGGAATGTCCTAAATTCACTGCAATCAGATAAACGGCTCTCTAGATGTGTGTAAAAAAGCAAGTGTGACACTATAAGGCAGATATGCAATAACTTGTCAGAACATAATCAGCTAAATGCACTCCTATTCAGCTGCAATTATCTGTCTTGCCTGTGTTTCGTCAGTCTGATAGCAAATCCAGTTTCTCTTGCCAGAAGCCTCCAATCATTCAGCAGTTTCAGGGACTCAGTGAACTTCCATGTGCTGTGATTCAAGATGCACTCACTCAAAAGGGCTTATAAGGGCATGAATGGAGATGGAAGTTCATTGGACACAAGCATTTAAATGCTAAACTAACTAGCTCCCAAAATGTGTACTGTACTGCAGCGTACTATGCTGTAGTGCATACCAGTGTATTGCATTGCACCGTGCAACACAGCTATGTACTGCACTGAGTAGTACTGTATTGATAAATGAGAATGTAATGCCCAGCCTCTGGGTTTATGTAGCATCCCACCCCTCGGGTGAGCATTCAGTTCTCATATCACACACTACCCCTGCAGTATTCTCTATGTACTGTACTGTATTTCAATGTTGTGACTATTGTATTGCACTGCACTACACTGAATGGCACTGTGTATGCTGCAGGAGCCCCACCCTCTTGAACTCCTCAGCCTCCTCCTCGTGCAGGGAGCTGGAGGGGGACGGCGTGTCCGACAGCAGCTCTTCCGGGGACTGTGGGCGGGGCATGATGGTCCCTCCCCCCAGGCTCAGGCCCAGCTGCGAGGTCAGCTCTGATTGGTCGATGGTGGTCAGCTGCCTATGGCCCATCAGGCTGTGGTGGTTGAGGTCTGACAGAGGCACGTTGATGGTCATGGAAGAACTGGAGGTGTACTGGGAGCCCAGCGAGTGAGACATGTCCTGAGGAGAGATAATCGACACAAAGGAGTTCATTATACAGCACAGCCTCCTTCACTGAGTCAGACCAATGTCTCTGATCTCTCTCTCACACACACTAGGGTCAGCACAGACTAGTCAGCTAGAAACTGACAGTCCTCATAGTAATGTGTGTGTGTGTTTAAAGTGCATACCAATAGCGAACTAGCAAAGTCAAAATTTCAATTGTATTCAGCTGTTAAAACAGAGAGCAACTGTGGAGCGTGCAGTTTCAGATGGACAGCTGAGGTTGCAATACATTAACATATAAATGGCATTTTAGAACATTATTAAATAGTTTTTAAAATGCCAAGCAGTTTATTAAAATATAGTGCATGAACAGCACAGCGTTACAAAACAGTGCGTTCACAAATAGAGCTCCAGACCAAACACATGATTTATTAATATTGCTTTTTAAAGTGGTGACTGTCTGGCAAATAGGTATGTTCTACCCCTAACATGTAGACAAGACAGACAGACACACACAGAGACGGACAGCCCCACACCCCACACCCCTCCCTGATCCCTCACCATATTGAGCGTGGCCCCCATCAGCTCCCCCCCTCTGCCCCCGATGTTGAGGTGCTCGAGCCCCTGGGAGGTGAAGGGGGTGCTGTACCCCACAGGGTCGGCCCCAGCGCTGCCCCCTGCTGTCAGGGCAGGGTCCTGCAGCCCGTCGAAGTGCCCCACCACATCGGAGACCGCCAGGGAGGGGTCGGGGTCCAGCGAGATGGGGGGGATCTCGAATTCCTCATCCCCCAGGCTCGGGGTGTGGAAGGTCTGGAAGGTCTGGAGCCAGAAACAACAAGGAACACAGAGTGAGGATCAGGAGTGACAGCGGACTCCTCTTCTATAGGTTAGTTCCTCACCATTTTTTAGCACAATTTGACAGAGGGGTTCTCTAGATCGAGGCAAAAATCCGACATGCACACACAGATACCTCTATGTATTCCCAGATTCTGATACAATCATTGAAGAGTGCTGAAGATTCATTGAATACATGTACCACCCAGAACTACTAAACACTCAAAAGTTCTGAATTTTGAAACACTGAAAGAAACAGTGCATTCTGACTAGAAGTAGAGCGAGCGGAACAGGCGTGATCATGCGATGCCCCTGGAGAAGGACAGTGTGTGCGAATCATGAATGCAGCAGTTTTTACATCGATGTAAGATTATCCCAGTAATCATCAATTGCAAAATAAATATATTTTTTAATACAACTTTTTGTCCACGACACATCTGTCTTCAAATATTTAAGCATGTTGGAGCAGTTTTATGTTTACATAGCTCTAAAGTCACTACATATCGCAAGAGACAACGAAACCTGTCGTATTAATCGGAATAATATAATCTCAAATTATATAAATCTTACAAAATATCATTCTTTGGATTGTACAATTCACCTAGATTGCATTCCGCACAACATCTTATTTTTCTATGTGGATTTTATTGTATAACAGTTTGTTATACAAGACAAGCGGCCACTGAACTTCCACACTTGGCCGCGCCACCACGTCTGAGGCACCGAGTTTCGGTTCACCTATTTTAGACAAAATCACACCAACTTCATTATACTACACATACAAACTGCTTTACAATAAACGTAATACCCTGTAATCTTTCTGAATCCCAGTTTTCACATTATTCTGACAGTTAGAACATTAAAAATTATATATATATTTTGGGCCAGTATTTCAAAATCAAAACCGAATTCCAAACTCAAAAATTACTTAATTGGTTAATGCTATGTGCCGAAAGACATACCTCTTTGAATTATTATCCTTTCAGGTGGGTGTTGGCAGATATGTGGGTTGGATTAAGTGGCACGCATTCAGGTTTGTTGAAGTTTAACTCATTCTCTGCTCGGAGACAATGGCAGCAACAAGTGGTGTCTCGCTGCCATGCCCTCATGGCAGGCTTGGCAGAGCGACTGATGTTTTTGTTTTTGTTTTTGTTTTTTAGGGGCAGGCTGTAGCGTAAACCACAATCTACCTTGGAGTGAATTTTCCCTTTATAAAGTTTTAATATTTTAGTGACACTGGGGCCTACTGATAGTCTTATGGCCGGTGTCTATGATTTTAATCCAACCTCTCACACAGACGTACAGAGTGGACAGGATTGAAGCAGTTCTCAGCGTGAGGACGTGAGGACTCAAATACATTTTCTTGTCTCTCAGTAGAGAGAAATGTATCGCTGTCATTAAATTAAAACTCAGCCAACACCTTCTGTACAGCTCACTTACAAACCCAGGCACACAAGACAGGGGAAGTGGCCATGCAGCTGGAAGTGTGCAGCACACATCCCAAACGCTAAAGGATTCTGCTCTTTTTAAATTTTATTCCAGTTATTGATTAATAAGGCTTGGTGGTCCAGTCGTTATAGAAGGGTTTGTTACCAAGAGGTTCCCAGTTCAATCCCAGCTCAGCCACTGACTCGCTGCGTGTGACCCTGAGCAAGGCACTGAACCTTCTTGTGCTCCGACGTAAAAACGCAGTCCTATTGGAAGTGACTCAGCATCAGCAGTCGTGGTTCATAGTTCACACCCTAGTCTCTGTAACGCCCTTTGGATAAAAGAGTCTGCTAAATGACTTAATAATAATAATAATAATAATAATAATAATAATAATAATAATAATGTGAGGGAGGTGCAGCCATGACAAAGAGCCCCTCTTCTTCAATGTGTTGTTCCTCCTATGCACATTTAACAATGAAACGACGGGGGCGGTATTGGGGTACTGCACTCTGCCCCTGTTCTGCACAGTTAAGGACTCAAACATGCTCTCTACCTCTGCTGACGAGAGGAAGGGGTGTCCAGCTCCACTGATGGCGAGATAGTGATCGTTCCCTCCAGGAAACTGAAACACACAATAAGAGAGGATTGTTCCGAGAGGGTAAAGGGGTCAATCTGTCAACTTGGGTACAATTCAGACTGCAATTGTTTACTAGAGGGTTACTGAGTGAAGTATCCCATTCAAATCTCCTACAGGACAGAGAGCAAACACAATCATTCTGGTAAATCTAACCTTACGTACTGTACTACCATCATAGACCGCACACTTTCCTCTCTGAAAGAGGCACACATTATGTTGAAGGTGGATTTGATTTTTAATGGTATTTCTCATAATTTGTAAAAGCTGGCAAACATCTCTTGCACTCTGTCTAGTGCGTTTCCCGTTGAAGGAATTCATCCTTGTAGTAAAAACTATTTAGAACATTTTTTTTAAGACAAGGACTCTTCACTTTTTTTAATATATTTTTTGCCATTCACTTTGTGTAAAATATATAAACCTCCCAGAAGCTAGACTCATTGGCTTTTCCTGTGACTGACTTGTTTTCAATGTTAATTCCTTCATGCGATTTTAGGAAGTACAGCACTGAAGTCTCTACAAGGAGCGCTCAATAAATATTATTCACTAACAGCTTCAAATAAATGACCATTATAAAGTCTAATTCACCTCTACCATGGTGTCTGTGTTATTCATATAGGAAAATCTATGAAATGATGGCAATGCAAACTGGGTAAGATTTAATGGAATTACTTTGTCAGCAACACAGACCAGCAGGTTTGAAAGATTAAAACCTCAAGAAAGAAACAAAAACATTTATAATTAAAAGGTCCACTCTGTATAGTTTAACCCTTCAGCTCAACTCTTCAAGGGCCTGGTTATTTCTAACTGGGCAAGCAGAAAAATGTGCATTGTTTAAAACTTTCATTACATTACAGGGATGAAAAAACAAACTGCCTGCACTGTAATGTACATGTTCCTTAAGAGGAACTTGCACAGTTCATCCAGAACTTCAGACGCTCAGTCATAAACTCTTCACAGGCAAAACTAGAAGAAACTACGACTGTATCAGCAATGTATCATGGTCTTTCTTGTGTGGACTGCTATACCTTATACTGGTATTTAAACCCAGATTTGATAGCTGCAATACATAATGAATAAAACCAACTGCTGCAATTATGACGCACCCGAGCCATTTATTTAATTTCAGAAAACTTAGCAGCAGGAAAAACAGCTTCGGAACTTTGTGGCGTTAGGGGGCAGTGTTAAATAACGCAATGCAAGAAAATTAAACTATCTAGACACACATTACACAATTTCAAACTGTAAAAGTTCACTTTTTTCAAATAGTCATTGTAATAAAGTTTAAAAAACAAAACCGTCAACCAACTTCCGTGTGTAAAAATGTCGAAGCTGACAAGGCCTAGTTATGCGAAGAAGTTAGAAAGAAAGTCACTCATCAATTCAACACGTACATACACACAAACAAACAAACAAACGTGGATGTTGATAATGAGTGCCACTAGCGTCTGATTCTGTGAACAAATTAAAAACACAAAACCAAACTATTATACAGTTTACTCACAAACTAAGATGAATAACCAACCGTAAATATGTGTGTATTTATATATAATATACATACATACATACATACATACATACACAGACACACACACATACATACACACACACACACACACATACATACACACACACACACACACACACACACATACATACATACACACACACACACACACACACACACGTCACCTTGTTGATGGTGCTGTAACTGTTGTAGTTTTGTGAATTATCCAAGAATTGCTGTTCATTTGATTGAATTGAGGCGTCTGAGAAACCGGAATAAAAATGCAGGTCCATTTCCACTGTCGCTTATAGTTAATTTCGTATTATTAGTAGGTTAGTACGAATAATAACATGTATTTATAATTTAAAAATAGAAGTAAATATGTATCGCTAGGCCCAGCAATACCAGTCGGCACACGGGGGTCCGTGCTAAGTCAACACTGACAATACCATTACATTATTAAAGGTAGCGTTGACTTGAATCGCGTACCAAAAACCTTCAAATATCGCAAATAAAGGCTCGACTTCTGTCGTGTGATTAAATATCACTGCGCTTTAATGGTTATCCGTTCCCAATATGCCACTTCAGTCTTTTCTTTTTGTTTGCAAAGGCGAACCAGCTTTGCTCTAGAAGACCATACGATAGGCCACCGCGGAAGAGTCCATTATACAGCAGAGGGGTACCCAGACTGCTATCTGAGGGGTTTTTTTTAATAAGTAGTTAGGCGCGTCAACGGGATATAAATCATGCTTTTGTGTTTGGTAATGGTAAATAAAAGCAAACAAAATGAAAATCCACAAACGTTTTGCAATTTGTTTGTGGAAACGTGTGACTTTACCCCCCAAAAAAATAAATAAATTAATAAATAATGGACGGCTCCAGTGCAAGATGTCCGATAACACTCTCTTGGCCTGACCACAGCAGCTGTTTCCCGTAAACCCCAGTTATAAACACTGTGTAACGCTAGGTTTGTCCGTCTTAAAGCTGCACCACAATCAATTCATTTTTACACAATAATAATAATATGTTTTTCCTACGCCTTTTCATAGTCCTGAGTGCTTTGCTTCTTTGGAAACCAGGCGCTGTTGGCTTACCAGTTTGTTTAAATGTATCTGTTAGCTGCAGTAGCTTTCTGGCCACTCTAATGTGAAATAAACACACAGACAGACAGACAGACAGACACCATCCTCGTGTTACTACCTGCAGCGGCCGTACTGTAGAGCTCTGTACAGTGTGATCTTTTTTACTTGTGATTTTAACTGTTATCTTCTAAATGTGTTCGACTTTTTCCATTCTGTTCTATTCAACTCCATTCTGTTCTATTCTACTCTATTCCGTTCTATTCTACTCTTTTCCATTCTGTTCTATTCAACTCCATTCTGTTCTATTCTACTCTTTTCCATTCTATTCTTTTCCATTCTGTTCTATTTCAACTCTATTCTATTCTTTTCCATTCTACTCTATTCAACTCCATTCTGTTCTATTCTACTCTTCTATTCTTTTCTGTTCTATTCAACTCCATTCTGTTCTATTCAACTCCATTCTGTTCTATTCAACTCCATTCTGTTCTATTCTACTCTTTTCCATTCTGTTCTATTCAACTCCATTCTGTTCTATTCTACTCTATTCCGTTCTATTCTTTTCCATTCTGTTCTATTCAACTCCATTCTGTTCTATTCTACTCTTTTCCATTCTGTTCTATTCTACTCTATTCCGTTCTATTCTTTTCCATTCTGTTCTATTCAACTCCATTCTGTTCTATTCTACTCTTTTCCATTCTATTCTCACGGGTTTCCATTTATAGGAAGGGTATTTTCAACATTCTGTTCAGAGAGCTATTCAAAGACAAGACCAAAACTGTCCATTCTGTTATGGACAGCTGGAAATACAAAATTCATGGCTGAAATCATGGTGCACACAGGATTCCTTTTTCTTGAACATTGGAGCACTTTCTATTCTATTCTTTTAAACCATTCTGTTTAAACTATTCAAAACAAAGGCAACAACTCAGGTAAGACCACTTTAAATGTTTTATATTCTTGTTCTAACAAGTTCTGATGTGATAGGTGTTACAGAAACTCTGAGAGTGATGGAGGCAGAATATAATATCAGTGGGTACATTCTGTTCTATTCTAGCCTTGAAGCCCAGGTGTTAAATCAGGACAAAAAACAATGCAGAATCAATATGGGTCAGAATAATGGACATTCAAAGGGCATAATCTAATTCTATTCTAAATTCTTTTCCATTCTGTTACTAATATTCAACTTCCCCTGTATAAAATTCCGTTCAAATGACTGCTTCCTTCTGTCAAGGCACCGACTTGCCTTGATTTAGTCTTTTCAAATAATTCCATTCTATTCTCATTTGAAATATTTTTTAAACTAATGACTAAAGTTCTTTTATTCTATGAAGGTATGAAACAGAGACTAACAGAAGTAGATTGGAGTAAAATAGAAAAACATCCACAGAAAAAGGGTGGCTGTCTTTTAAAAATGTTCTTTTTACCATTCTGTCTAAAACAAAATGGCCAAAATGGTTTAATAGATCAATTAAAAAAAAATTCCGTTCTATTCTTTTCAAACATTCAAAAAGGAAGTTAGTTCAATATTGCTAGGGGCTAAAACCAATTCTGTTTTTCCAATATTATAACAGCAAGAGAACATTCAAAGAGGAGGTTGTCTAAGAGACACAAATGGCATTCTGTTTACTTTTCAACAAAGGAGGACCATTCGACCTTCCTATCCATTTTTAAATAACTTTAGCATAACAGAGGCAGAAGTTTAAAGGGACTAGGAGCCTTAAAATAAACAAATTCTGGCAGGATGAGATCCTCCCAATAGTATTCAACTTTATTCTGTTTGACTTGTTGGACTGGAAAATAGCAAACGTTTCCATTCTGTTCTATTCTTATGGAACTCCATTCCAAAATGGAAAATCCTATTCAATATCCTTTCCAGCATGGTTTTAGGAAAGGGAGATCATGTCTATTCTTGACTTTTTAGGATGCCATTCTGGACAACTCAAAGCATCTACATGGTCTATTTAGATTTCCAAGCTTTTGACAAAGTCCATAAAAGATTAATTCTCAAACTGAGCATGGGGTTCAAGGAAAATGTTTATGGATTAGGGAGTGGTTAACAGGTAGAAAACAGAAAGTACTGATTAGAGGAGAAACTCGAAATGGAGTGAGGTAACCAGGACAAGGCCACAGGGATCAGTTTAGGTCCTCTATATTCCTAATCTACATTAATGATTTAGACTCTGATATAGTAAGCAAACTCGTTTTTGCAGGAATCAGTGTGTTGAAGCAGCAAGGTCATTCAAAATGATCTAGACCGCATTCAAAATTGGGCAGACACACCAAATGAAATTTAATAGAGAAAAGTGTAAAGTATTGCATGCAGGCAATAAAAATGTGCATTATAAATATCATATGGGAGATATCAAATAAATAACTATGAAAAAGAAACTCAGAAATGTCTTCATCTAGACAATGTGGGAAGCTATAAAAAAGGCTAACAAGATGCTTGGATATATTGTGAGAAGTGTTGAATTTAAATCAAGGAAGTAATGTTAAAACTCTACAATGCATTAGTAAGACCTCACCTAGAATATTGTGTTCAGTTCTGGTCACCTCGTTACAAAAGGATATTGCTGCTCTAGAAAGAGTGCAAAAGAAGAGCAACCAGAATTATCCGGGTTTAAAAGGCATCAGACAGGCTAAAAAGAATTGAATCTATTCAGTCTTGAACAAAGAAGACTATTATCTGATTCAAACATTCAAAATCCTAAAAGGTATAGACAATGGCTGGACTTCTTTGACAAAAAAAGAAAAAAAAAAAGGACCACCACGGAGATTAGATAAAGGGGCATTCAGAACAGAAAATAGGAGGCACTTTTTACACAGAGAATTGTGAGGGTCTGGAACCAACTCCCCAGTAATGTTGTTGAAGCTGACACCCTGGGATCCTTCAAGAAGCTGCTTGATGAGATTCTGGGATCAATAAGCTACTAACAACCAAACGAGCAAGATGGGCTGAATGGCCTCCTCTCGTTTGTAAACTTTCTTATGTTCTTATGTTCTTATATTGTGGGCCCCGTTTGGAATCAGTGTGTAAAGTACGTGAAACAACCATTTACTGAAACGCTCAGAAATTCAATCACATAAATATATAAAACTGAAACTGATCCAAAATGGTACCCGATAATAATGTTATTACATTAGGGAGAACTTCAGGACTGCACTGGTAGATCGCTTGATCAGCCCCTCCTATTATGCGCTGTATTGGCTGGAGCTCAGCACCACGTTACTGGATCCTCAGCTGACGCGCTATCCTTGCACCGTTGCACACGAAGGGTGGGTTGTGTGTGTACATGTTGTAATTAGTATTGTGTAAATTGAGTGTACAATTATTGTAACTATTGTAATTAATTAATGAGGTACCTGTGAGAGCCAGCGGGGCGTCTGAGATTTTCTTAATCTCAGGGCAAAGACAGAGCCAACGGGCTGAACATGGTCCACGCTACCCGGACAAAGAGAGCGAAACATCTTGCCGAAAGCCTCCGGATTGCCGTGAGGGTAACCCGAGATCAGAGCCAACACTGAAGACGGCGGAGCGGGTAGCCGGATCGGGGTTTGTTATAAGAGTAAGGATTAGCTCAGGGGTCTATCGCTGCGCCATCACTCTGCTTGTAACTTATTAACAAACGTAAAATAACGATTTTCTAAAACTATCTTGATCACATTTAATATTTCTTCCGTAGGGATGATGATCTTATTTACTGTAAATGATTTTTTTTTTCAGTTTCTATGTTTTTACTCTAACAAGAAAAGTCACATATCTGTAAAAGCGGCATTACATGTGTGTGTCTATAAATTTGTTTTGAAACATATAAAGTTGTATTATTTACATAGTAAAAGGCCAGAACCAGACACTGACGTCACTGCGATTTATTTGGAGGCGAGAAAACGGGTCTAACTTTTTATAAACAAATTTGAATCGAACGAACTCAACAGTAACATCACGTATCTGTGTAGATAAAGTTGAAAGTAAAATTAAACAATTAAAAGAAAACTCAAATCATAAGCCATGCCAACAAAGCGACGAACATGCTTTAAACTTACCAATCTAAACAAACAATATATTTTTTTTTAAAAAATATACAAGTCCACACTATTGTATAGCAAACAGCCCGGGTAGTATTGTTTCTAGGTTGTTTTGTTTTTGTTTTAAAATTATATTGAATTAAAATAACTCCTCACCTCCATTCTCACGGATTTCAAAAGACAACTTCCTATCAACATGGAACCGGCTTCCGGGCTCCCGTATCTAGGAAGTGACGTCACCCCGCCGCACCGAGGGACTGGAGTGCGTTCGAGAGCGGTACGGAACGTTCCGTGACGTTTTCTATTGAACGCACTGTTCCAGAAAAGCGCTCTGTAACGTTAGCTAAGGGAGCGTTGCTAAACTCTTCGGTGCAATGCATCGCTGAGTCAGAAGTGACATCACTTGGTGATCATCGTTGCGGAGTATTTGAGGACAGTTTGGTGAATCAACAGAGCTGATAAAAAGGTTGCTGCTGCGGCACACACTTTCAAATCAAGTTCGCCCACTTTTCGCAACTTTGTAACATATTTGTTTTGAAGTATAAAAGGAACATACATGATAAATATATGTAATCTGATAAATATATATAATCTCTCTCTGTCTCTCTCTCATCCAATTCTTGTACGTCACCAGCTCAGTCTGCTACTCTGGAAAAGTTGACAAATGTGATATTGTTTATCAATATGTTTATTAGCGCTGTTATATATTTATTTAAAAAACACACACACACACAACTCCATACCCATTTTCAAAAAAATTGGCGTCTCTGAAACTACAATTACATTGATAACACTATCTCTGTACAACAAGGCAAACTTCCGCAGTGGGAGCGGCCATTTAGGTTTTCTGCAGTTCATCGACTCTCATCCCCGGTGAATCCGCTGCTTCAGCGGTGAATTTAACAACACATCCAAACACTCTCAGGAGGTGACTCTGGGCGTGTCAAAATGGCAGAGGTGAACTACCAGTGTTTGAACTAACGTGCAGTAAAAATTCACCAAATATGGATACTTTGACCTGCATATCTGTGTTAAGGACATTATTGTCTATGCTTGTAGTCAGTAATGTGTAAATGCTGTTTGCTTTTAAAAAGTTTTTCGCTGCGTTTACCATACATACAAGAAGTAAACAGCCTTATACTTTGTAACAGCTGCACACGTTTAAAAATGTTACTGTGAATAAATATAACCTTATGGTCACATACTGTAGTATTACATTACTAAAGGCAGTAATGTTAAACGCTGTTATGTCTTTCTCATAGTTTTGCTACCCCTGCACAGTTATGACGCTTCATTTCATTTAAAAAAAGGGAGAGAGTGACATTAACTTCATAATTATTATTATTGTAAATATTAAAATTACTATTAGTATTATTATAAGTGTTCGTATTGTATTAGACGCCGTTATCCAGGCGACTTTGATGCCTTAACAAAACATTAATTCAATGTTCTGGACGTGCACAATGACATAGGTAACAGTAACACTACAAACCTAAATATACAGGTAATACAATTAAGGATATATGGGCACTTATGCGGTATTGCTTACCTGGTAAACCAACAATACATGTACAGTAATACTTGCAGTGTACGTTTTGTATATCTCTAGAGACACCTGTTGAAGTTGACGATCAGAGACATTTGCCAATTCTAACAGATATTGTCCTGGGATCTGCCTGTCGACCCAAACCAATCTGACCTCAAGCACAATGTGATGAAACAGAGAGTCGAGGTAAAAAAAAAAAAAAAAAAAAAGTACTGGTCACATACTCAATTCAAACTGTTAACATAATACAGTGCAGAAGACTTCAGCATCATGTGAGTTTAGATGTTATGGTAACACATTTGTAACCCGCTGTTTGTAGGACCACAGAGCTTGGCTGTCCAATGAAACCACCCTTCTGCTCACAGATACCTTTCAAGATCATATGAATGACTTTCAATCTCCCACACTAAAGAAAAATGAGGTGTGGTGAACGATAGCTGACAAAATGACTACAAACACACACCGGATGCATGTGACAAGAGGAGGGCTCTGAAGTACAGGCGTGTGTTCAGTTTCTGTCTAGTAGTAGGAAAAAACAAATGATTGTTGTAGTACTTGACTGTGCGGTACAATGTAATATGGGTGCACTGAAACCTGAGGTGTCGTGTACATGGTTTGTTTAGCCAGCTTGGTTAGTCCGTACATGAGGAATTATTAATATAGTTATTATTAATATGAATATTAGTGTTATAAGTATTATTATTAGTAGTAATAATAATAATATGACTAAGTCCTAAGATCTGTTTCTACTACTATACGGGTATACTATACGGGTATAGTACACACCATGGCTTTGTGTAGCGCAACTTACAGGGGTTTCCACAGACACATTAGTAGAATGTTATTCCATTTCCCATGCCAAATTAAGACATAACTTTTAATGCATATACGTGGGTAATGTGTACATGTTTAATTACATTCGCATGGTGCTGGCCACCAGGTACAAGTCAGACAGAGGTCGTTCCACCTCCTGGCTGGAGTCCCGGCAGTCACTCCACTACAAACCCTGGCATCTTTAACAGCAGCTGGTAATTACGTCCTCACATAGCTTCGTGAATAATCTGTTCTCTGTATCGCTACACTGCTGCTCAACACTGAAATCCATGCATAACCGGTCACTTCAAATTGTCGAACTATGTTTATATGTTCAGAGATAGTATTGCTCCAAGTCTGAGAACTGTAGTAATAACAGTAAAACAAAAATAAATCCTATCTCCCTGGTGTAGAAGCACTTTTTTGTTTGTTTTACTCCCGGAGGTAACACAGAAGCTGGGTTCACAACACCCACCAGAAGCTGCACACCAAGGCGTACAGGTACCCCCACCATCAAGCGATGACAGTGTTAGATCAGCTGGGGGAAGCAGAGGAACACAAAGGAGGAGAGTAGGAGGCAGTGACCCCCCCCCCCCTTCATGGTTCCAGAACTTTGCCCAGGAACAAAAACGGCAGATGCACGAGCTCATGGACATGCAGAAGGCTGGAGCTGAGGTAGCAAGGACAAGGAATGAAGGACTTCAGTCATTTACAGATGTACTGAAAGAAACACTGAAACAAGAATGTAGGCTACTTATTTCTGTTCCCCCCCCCCCAACACTGTTAGAAGGGTTAATTAATTCTGACATTCTTTCTTTTCTTGGAAAGAGTTATATTTTTTTAACCTTATTTTGGTTACAAATGTTATTCTTTCACACATTGCACAAAGAATATATTGGTGTATCTTAGGAAAAAAATGCATAAAGAATATATTGGTGTATGACATAAAAATGATTTATTTTTTCCACTTATTTTTGTACATCTATGGCGACGTTTGTAAGACATACTAATAAAGTAAGTTCAAGCCTATTAGTCAATCCATTTGTTTTTCATGCTGTATACAGTGTTTTAGATGCATATAGCAATAGTAGAAAAACATCTTATTTACATGGTACAGGAAACCGAATATACTACAGAATATTAACAAAGGACTACAACATTACATACAGTACATCTTGGGCTGTAACCACACACATGACAAACTGGTAATCCTATGGTAGCAGGTGCCGCTAATATATAGACCTGGGTACATACTTAAAACTAAGCCAAGGAATTTGCAGTATCATCTCTTTTGCTTTGGGCACTGCTATCATCCTATCATCTCTTTTGCTTTGGGCACTGCTATCATCTCTTTTCCTTTGGGCACTGCTATCATCCTATCATCTCTTTTGCTTTGGGCACTGCTATCATCCTATCATCTCTTTTGCTTTGGGCACTGCTATCATCCTATCGTCTCTTTTGCTTTGGGCACTGCTATCGTCTCTTTTGCTTTGGGCACTGTTATCATCCTCCACATTGCCAAACGCTGGTTCAGCATCTGTGGTGATGTCATCTGCAATTAACTTTTGAGTCTCAAGCAGGAGATTGTAACACACTGGAATATTACACACTGTGGGCATGTCCGGGTATTTCAGCCGCCTCCGTTTGCATTTTAACAGGCCAGAAAGCTTGTTCAATGTCCACTCTTGTCGAGCTGTGGACTTTGTTAAAGTTCTTTTGAGTGTTTGTCAAATGGCCATTGTCTTGGTACGGTGACAGCAGAAATGGTTTGAGAGGACAGGCAGAATCTCCAAGCAGGTGGTAGTCTGCTGCATTTAATCCAAGTAGGTGATTGAAGAGCGGGCTGTTCTTAAACACTCAGACCCAGGCCAGCCCGTATGCACATCAGGAAACCGCATGCTGCTGTCACACACTGAAGATGTATGCTGGCATATCCCTTCATATTACTGTAGAAATTCCAGTGGAGTGTTGGTGCAGGGATTGGGATGTGTGTGCCATCTACAGCTCTGATAACTCCAGGAAATCCTGTTCTGCCTTGAAACCCTTTAGCGATTGAAAGAAACAGGGCAGGAGAAGGCCACTGAATATATTCGGCTTGCAAGTCAGCTATTGCCTGTGTGACACTGTGCAAGATGTAATGCATAGTCCCCACTGACATTCCAGATCTGTCCACCACACCTCTGAAAGACTCTTGGTTGTCCAAGAGCAAAAATGAACAGAGCATTTTCTTTTCCAGCTCCACAGTTCTGTTAGTAAGGTAGGGTGCCATATGACTACACAGCGTCTGTGGGGAAAAAATAAAACAAAACATAGAATGAATTGGGCGCAGTATTGACAACAGGCCCCATAATTCCGGGACACTAAGACAGGTCAGGTTTTTAAACTCGCCTCTAAACCACAAATGAATCGATTTGAAATCTACAAGTAAAGTGGGTGTGAATTGCGTGTGCGGCTTCGATAAATGTGTTCAATTGTTTAATTGCGACGGCGACTCTATCGGGCGAGCATCATAACAACATTTATTAAAATTATATTGCTTGAAATTTTTATGGTAAACAATGTCTATCAAAATAGTGCGCTTCCGTCGGTATAGAATCATGCACGCACGCACTCACTCATCCGCCCTCTTTCTTGTTTAACTTTGTGGTTAAAGTTTCTATTTATTTAATATTTCTACCTACTTCACACAGTCCCGCCCCAATCAGACAAAGACACCAAATCAGCGAGCTGTAGAGGTCTGATTGATGGAGACGATCCTCCTCAAAAGTAATTCCCGCCCCCGTACACAGGTGTGTGCTTTCAGTAACTCTTGCCTTTTCGCGACAATTCACACTCACTTTACACGTTCAGTAAAATCAATTAATCTGCGGTTAGAAGTGAGCTAAAAAAAAAAAAAAATCTGACCTGTTTTAAAGTCTCCCGGAATTATGGGACCAGTTGGCAACCCTAATATTAACTACTTGAACACAGCTGACTGGGGAGTGCAAATACTGACAGGTGATGTTTCACCTTACCAAGTAAGTCTGTACGCGCTGACAGATACATATATGCATAAACCTCTATTTCTGTATGTCAACAAAAATGAAACATGACGTAGCTCGAATGTTGCTCGCTTTAATGCAGCATCGGTGTAGTATGGCACAGCAGTGTCAAGGTAATTTCTGCCCTCACTGGACTATGAGCTCGCTGCTGTCACACTCACAGGCGCTAACGCTGCGATATCCGTTGCTGAGTATACTGAAATGCAGGCATTGACGCTGACTAACACACCGCTGTCTTCCAGAAACTCCTCCAAAAATAACCCCAGTGCAACTTTCTCCGCCATTTCTGAAAACGTTTGCTAACACATACCGTTCAATGAGACCTAACTTACGCCTCGTAGCGCCACAAAAACACACGCATATTGAACGCTGCCCACCAACGAGTTATGTTCTTTTAAACGCATCTGTAAAATCAGAATTCAAACACAGCAGGTCCACGTTTTATTTGCTCGGTTTCAGTCGCTTTTATTTCAAATGCAGAGAGAGCGAGAGAGGCCAGAGTGGTTCATTGACAGGGTCATCAGGATTGAGGTGAAATGCGGTTGTTTGTGAAGTCGGTATGTTATTTCTGCCCATTACAAACTCGAGTTAGTAAATGGAAAATACAAATTACAGTTAATCCCCACCCCTCCCTCCTCCCGTGGTCACTTCTAAAAGACTCTTGCATCAAATTCAATCGATAAATATTTCATGAGCTGTCGTTCTCCACACTAACCCCGCCCCTCATGAATAATTAACGAGCCCCGCCTCTCCGTGATGCAGTCCCCGCCCCCTGCAGTTCCGCTTGCATGTACAGTGCTGGGTGGTGTAGGGGCGCGCTCACAAGTGCAACAATATTCATAGACGATTTAAACCTTAAAATATATATATATATATATATATATATATATATATATATATATTGAGGGGGAAACAAGGAGAACGAAACGTCTATTATAAATAACCTCGAAACAAGACAATACTGTTTGTTCAGTTTCCCTTCACACTGGGAGCCTGTGACGATGTCGTATTTATACCTTTTTAAATACATTATTATAGGAGACACAGGTGCGTATAGTTTATCTTGTTTTTGTTTACTAAAACCGAAACGCAATGATTGTGTGCAGTTTTGTGTGTCATGGCTTGCACTGTGAGGGAGGCGCCCGATGCTGATCGATTCTCGGAAGGGGTTCTTGCCTGGGACCAGAAACCGTGTTTTTTGGGGCCGGTATATTTTGTTTATTGATTATGAAGCTTAGTTAGCAGTACGGGTTGGCATATAATTTGCAAACACGTATTACCAAGGTAATAGAATATCACGTGTTGTATGTTTGTAGTGTTTTGATTTAGTAAAACGTTCCTTTTTTTATTATGGCTGAATTTCTATTTGGTATCTGCTAATAAAAAAACTGTTGGTAGTATTAGTTAATACAACGCTAACAGAAAACGTATTATTATTATTATTATTATTATTATTATTATTATTATTATTATTATTATTATATACTTTTTAATATAAATGAATTGTTTTTAATATTGTTTTGTTTATTTTGTGGTAGCAGTATAAGATTTCTTGGATTTAAGTACTGTTTGAGAATTCGTGATTCTGCAAAGCGGCGCCTTGAATTAACCAAAGAAATGAAATCATATTACAAAAACGAACTTAACTAAAATTTGCTTTTCCAACCGAATCATCTGAAAAAGACATAAACTAAAATACATTTTCCACATTTTCACTTCCTGGTCACTTTATTAGAACCGTTTGCTCTGATCACAGCCTTAACATGGCACAGACTCCACAAGGTGTTGGAAGGTGTCTTGAGGATCCATTCACTCATTATTGACATGGCACAGACTCCACAAGGTGTTGGAAGGTGTCTCCAGGGATCCATTCACTCATTATTGACATGGCAGGACTCCACAAGGTGTTGGAAGGTGTCTCCAGGGATCCATTCACTCATTATTGAGATGGCACAGACTCCACAAGGTGTTGGAAGGTGTCTCCAGGGATCCATTCACTCATTATTGACAGGGCACAGACTCCACAAGGTGTTGGAAGGTGTCTCCAGGGATCCATTCACTCATTATTGACATGGCACAGACTCCACAAGGTGTTGGAAGGTGTCTCCAGGGATCCATTCACTCATTATTGAGATGGCACAGACTCCACAAGGTGTTGGAAGGTGTCTCCAGGGATCCATTCACTCATTATTGACATGGCACAGACTCCACAAGGTATTGGAAGGTGTCTCCAGGGATACATTCACTCATTATTGACATGGCACAGACTCCACAAGGTGTTGGAAGGTGTCTCCAGGGATCCATTCACTCATTATTGACATGGCACAGACTCCACAAGGTGTTGGAAGGTGTCTCCAGGGATCCATTCACTCATTATTGAGATGGCACAGACTCCACAAGGTGTTGGAAGGTGTCTCCAGGGATCCATTCACTCATTATTGAGATGGCACAGACTCCACAAGGTGTTGGAAGGTGTCTCCAGGGATCCATTCACTCATTATTGACATGGCACAGACTCCACAAGGTGTTGGAAGGTGTCTCCAGGGATCCATTCACTCATTATTGAGATGGCACAGACTCCACAAGGTGTTGGAAGGTGTCTCCAGGGATCCATTCACTCATTATTGAGATGGCACAGACTCCACAAGGTGTTGGAAGGTGTCTCAGGGATCCATTCACTCATTATTGAGATGGCACAGACTCCACAAGGTGTTGGAAGGTGTCTCCAGGGATCCATTCACTCATTATTGACATGGCACAGACTCCACAAGGTGTTGGAAGGTGTCTCCAGGGATCCATTCACTCATTATTGAGATGGCACAGACTCCACAAGGTGTTGGAAGGTGTCTCCAGGATCCATTCACTCATTATTGAGATGGCACAGACTCCACAAGGTGTTGGAAGGTGTCTCCAGGGATCCATTCACTCATTATTGAGATGGCACAGACTCCACAAGGTGTTGGAAGGTGTCTCCAGGGATCCATTCACTCATTATTGAGATGGCACAGACTCCACAAGGTGTTGGAAGGTGTCTCCAGGGATCCATTCACTCATTATTGAGATGGCACAGACTCCACAAGGTGTTGGAAGGTGTCTCCAGGGATCCATTCACTCATTATTGAGATGGCACAGACTCCACAAGGTGTTGGAAGGTGTCTCCAGGGATCCATTCACTCATTATTGAGATGGCACAGACTCCACAAGGTGTTGGAAGGTGTCTCCAGGGATCCATTCACTCATTATTGACATGGCACAGACTCCACAAGGTGTTGGAAGGTGTCTCCAGGGATCCATTCACTCATTATTGAGATGGCACAGACTCCACAAGGTGTTGGAAGGTGTCTTGAGGATCCATTCACTCATTATTGAGATGGCACAGACTCCACAAGGTGTTGGAAGGTGTCTCCAGGGATCCATTCACTCATTATTGAGATGGCACAGACTCCACAAGGTGTTGGAAGGTGTCTCCAGGGATCCATTCACTCATTATTGAGATGGCACAGACTCCACAAGGTGTTGGAAGGTGTCTTGGATCCATTCACTCATTATTGAGATGGCACAGACTCCACAAGGTGTTGGAAGGTGTCTCCAGGATCCATTCACTCATTATTGACATGGCACAGACTCCACAAGGTGTTGGAAGGTGTCTCCAGGGATCCATTCACTCATTATTGACATGGCACAGACTCCACAAGGTGTTTGAAGGCGTCTCCAGGGATCCATTCACTCATTATTGAGATGGCACAGACTCCACAAGGTGTTGGAAGGTGTCTCCAGGGATCCATTCACTCATTATTGACATGGCACAGACTCCACAAGGTGTTGGAAGGCGTCTCCAGGGATCCATTCACTCATTATTGACATGGCACAGACTCCACAAGGTGTTGGAAGGTGTCTCCAGGGATCCATTCACTCATTATTGAGATGGCACAGACTCCACAAGGTGTTGGAAGGTGTCTCCAGGGATCCATTCACTCATTATTGAGATGGCACAGACTCCACAAGGTGTTGGAAGGTGTCTCCAGGGATCCATTCACTCATTATTGAGATGGCACAGACTCCACAAGGTGTTGGAAGGTGTCTCCAGGGATCCATTCACTCATTATTGACATGGCACAGACTCCACAAGGTGTTGGAAGGTGTCTCAGGGATCCATTCACTCATTATTGACATGGCACACTCCACAAGGTGAAGGTGTCTCAGGGATCTCCACAAGGTGTTGTTGAAGGTGTCTCCAGGATCCATTCACTCATTATTGACATGGCACAGACTCCATGGCACAAGGTGTTGGAAGGTGTCTCCAGGATCCATTCACTCATTATTGAGATGGCACAGACTCCACAAGGTGTTGGAAGGTGTCTCCAGGGATCCATTCACTCATTATTGAGATGGCACAGACTCCACAAGGTGTTGGAAGGTGTCTCCAGGGATCCATTCACTCATTATTGAGATGGCACAGACTCCACAAGGTGTTGGAAGGTGTCTCCAGGGATCCATTCACTCATTATTGAGATGGCACAGACTCCACAAGGTGTTGGAAGGTGTCTCCAGGGATCCATTCACTCATTATTGAGATGGCACAGACTCCACAAGGTGTTGGAAGGTGTCTCCAGGGATCCATTCACTCATTATTGAGATGGCACAGACTCCACAAGGTGTTGGAAGGTGTCTCCAGGGATCCATTCACTCATTATTGAGATGGCACAGACTCACAAGAAGGTCCAGGATCCATTCACTCATTATTGGATGGCACAGACTCCACAAGGTTTGGAAGGTGTCTCAGGGATCCATTCACTCATTATTGACATGGCACAGACTCCACAAGGTGTTTGAAGGTGTCTCCAGGGATCCATTCACTCATTATTGAGATGGCACAGACTCCACAAGGTGTGTTGGAAGGTCTCCTCCAGGGATCCATTCACTCATTATTGACATGGCACAGACTCCACAAGGTGTTTGAAGGCGTCTCCAGGGATCCATTCACTCATTATTGAGATGGCACAGACTCCACAAGGTGTTTGAAGGTGTCTCCAGGGATCCATTCACTCATTATTGAGATGGCACAGACTCCACAAGGTGTTGGAAGGTGTCTCCAGGGATCCATTCACTCATTATTGAGATGGCACAGACTCCACAAGGTGTTTGAAGGTGTCTCCAGGGATCCATTCACTCATTATTGAGATGGCACAGACTCCACAAGGTGTTGGAAGGTGTCTCCAGGGATCCATTCACTCATTATTGAGATGGCACAGACTCCACAAGGTGTTGGAAGGTGTCTCCAGGGATCCATTCACTCATTATTGAGATGGCACAGACTCCACAAGGTGTTGGAAGGTGTCTCCAGGATCCATTCACTCATTATTGAGATGGCACAGACTCCACAAGGTGTTGGAAGGTGTCTCAGGGATCCATTCACTCATTATTGAGATGGCACAGACTCCACAAGGTGTTGGAAGGTGTCTCAGGGATCCATTCACTCATTATTGAGATGGCACAGACTCCACAAGGTGTTGGAAGGTGTCTCCAGGGATCCATTCACTCATTATTGAGATGGCACAGACTCCACAAGGTGTTGGAAGGTGTCTCAGGGATCCATTCACTCATTATTGAGATGGCACAGACTCCACAAGGTGTTGGAAGGTGTCTCCAGGGATCCATTCACTCATTATTGAGATGGCACAGACTCCACAAGGTGTTGGAAGGTGTCTCAGGGATCCATTCACTCATTATTGAGATGGCACAGACTCCACAAGGTGTTGGAAGGTGTCTCCAGGGATCCATTCACTCATTATTGACATGGCATCTCATGTTGGAAGGTGTCTCACCATTCACTTTATTGAGATGGCACAGACTCCACAAGGTGTTGGAAGGTGTCTCCAGGGATCCATTCACTCATTATTGAGATGGCACAGACTCCACAAGGTGTTTGAAGGTGTCTCCAGGGATCCATTCACTCATTATTGAGATGGCACAGACTCCACAAGGTGTTGGAAGGTGTCTCCAGGATCCATTCACTCATTATTGAGATGGCTCTCCACAAGGTGTTGGAAGGATCCATTCACTCATTATTGAGATGGCACAGACTCCACAAGGTGTTGGAAGGTGTCTCCAGGGATCCATTCACCATTCATTATTGACATGGCACAGACTCCACAAGGTGTTGGAAGGTGTCTTCACTCAGGAGATCCATTCACTCATTATTGAGATGGCACAGACTCCACAAGGTGTTGGAAGGTGTCTCCAGGGATCCATTCACTCATTATTGAGATGGCACAGACTCCACAAGGTGTTCCATTCACTCATTATTGAGATGGCACAGACTCTCAGGGATCCATTCACTCATTATTGAGATGGCACAGACTCCACAAGGTGTTGGAAGGTGTCTCCAGGGATCCATTCACTCATTATTGAGATGGCACAGACTCCACAAGGTGTTGGAAGGTGTCTCCAGGGATCCATTCACTCATTATTGAGATGGCACAGACTCCACAAGGTGTTTGAGAAGGGTGTCTCCAGGGATCCATTCACTCATTATTGAGATGGCACAGACTCCAAGGTGTTGGAAGGTGTCTCCAGGGATCCATTCACTCATTATTGAGATGGCACAGACTCCAAAGGTGTTGGAAGGTGTCTCCAGGGATCCATTCACTCATTATTGAGATGGCATATTTTGGAAGGTGTCTCAGACCATTCAGGATTTAGGGATGGGGATGAAAACGTTCAAACAGTTGGATTGAGATCCGGGGATGGCCGTGGAAGAAGTCTCTGTCATGCTCCTCAAACCAGTTCTCCTGGACGGGTGCAGTATCGGGTCAGCGTTGGGGGGGGGTCTGTAGCGATGCTTAAACTGTTCATTCAGCCTCGCAGAGTAATCAGGGGACCCCAGGTATACCAGAGAACAGGTCCCACACCAGGACAATGCCACCCCAATCGGGGAGACAGACACATCCTAATAAAGTGGCCAGGGAGTGTATTACAGCAATAACACCCTGCAGATAATCTGAGCTCATTCCCTCTGTGTTTGGTATTATTGCCCAATTCTAATTCTGATGTAATTCTCTTCCTTGCTAGGTGTGGGTAAGTCTTGCCTGCTTCTACAGTTCACAGACAAGAGGTTTCAGCCAGTTCATGATCTCACTATAGGTAAGAAACTAGTTCCATTGAAGATCATTTGGGAAGGGTATAGTTAGCACACTGTGGTCCCATTCTACCAGCCTCACCCCACTGCAGCTGCACTATGCTTGTGCTGCCATTACCCCTCAGTATAATACATTGCCATTGAAGGTAATGCATTTTTTAACTAATCACTTTGCTTTCCTCTCCTTCCCTTCACAGGGGTTGAGTTTGGAGCAAGAATGATAGACATCAATGGGAAACAGATCAAACTTCAAATCTGGGACACTGTAAGTATTTTAGTACTGACTAAGAGGATGTCAATCAATAGGGAAGCAGCAGCTGATTGGTTAATGAATGGGGTTGGGGGCAATTACACTCTCCCTGTGAAATGATCTAGGAAGTGCAAGACTATCTGAAAGTAAGGCGTGCAAACAGAGAGCTTTCTTTACCCATACCATGTAATTGTCCTGTGCTTCCATTTGCTATATAGGTCTCAAATGTGCAGTTTTGATACACATGTCATAGCAGATTTGCATTTTCATAAAAAGAAATCTGGTACTGCACTAGGTTAAAGGAAGCTCTCAGATCAGAGGGATGGGGATCATGGAAGTGTACTGCTGGATCTAGTGTAGTACTGGATGTTTTAAAATTGAAACACACGTGTGTTAAAACAGAATAAATGTAAGATGTATTATGTTCGCTACACTCCCTTTAATAGTTTTTTAATCTTAATATTCCCCCCTTGCTATTTTAGGATGTGTGCTATCATCATTCTGAGTGATTCTGGTAATATCGAGTGCATTTTTCTCAATCTGCATTTACCTGGCTTTGAGTTGCTCTGAGCTTGCCTGGAGAATTCTAACTGCCTCATTCCACTGCAGTGTGTTTGTGTGTTTTGTGATTTTTCTTCAGGCAGGGCAGGAGTCATTCCGATCCATCACCCGCTCGTACTACAGAGGGGCTGCGGGGGCCTTGCTGGTGTATGACATCACCAGGTAAGAGGTCTGTTTGTGACATCACAAGGGCTTGTCACAAGATGTGTGTTTTATTATCCATTGAACTCCTGCTTTTCTATCAAAATGAATTGTATATTCGCCAGAAGGTTTGTCTGTTTGACTTTCTCGAGTTTCTTTTAGTTTTACCTGTGCAGAGTTTAAGAGCAGTGTGTTTGGTTTTATAATTCAGTGTTTAAAGTTATGGATCTGCAAGCTGCTTTGGTGTAGTTGTTGTGACCTCCAGCCTCTAGAGGGTGTGGTGGCGCTGGGCCTTGGTGAGTTTTAACGTGTGAAGTTAAAGAGCAGTATGGCAATGCCATCATCCTGTGTGTGGTTCTGCTGCTCCAGTATTAGGGTAGTGCTGTATCATTGTGTGTGGTTCTGCTGCTCCAGTATTAGGGTAGTGCTGTATCATTGTGTGTGGTTCTGCTGCTCCAGTATTAGGGTAGTGCTGTATCATTGTGTGTGGTTCTGCTGCTCCAGTATTAGGGTAGTGCTGTATCATTGTGTGTGGTTCTGCTGCTCCAGTATTAGGGTAGTGCTGTGTCATTGTGTGTGGTTCTGCTGCTCCAGTATTAGGGTAGTGCTGTGTCATTGTGTGTGGTTCTGCTGCTCCAGTATTAGGGTAGTGCTGTGTCATTGTGTGTGGTTCTGCTGCTCCAGTATTAGGGTAGTGCTGTATCATCCTGTGTGGTTCTGCTGCTCCAGTATTAGGGTAGTGCTGTATCATTGTGTGTGGTTCTGCTGCTCCAGTATTATTTACCCTTTAAGTACAATCCATTTTGAAATAAAAAACGAGAAGTAAAATGTACAGGTGTTGTACAAAAATGTATCATTGTGTGTGGTTCTGCTGCTCCAGTATCAGGGTAGTGCTGTATCATCCTGTGTGTGGTTCTGCTGCTCCAGTATTAGGGTAGTGCTGTGTCATTGTGTGTGGTTCTGCTGCTCCAGTATTAGGGTAGTGCTGTGTCATTGTTCTCTATGTTTTTCTGTATCTGGCTCTGAGCTCGTCTGGAGAATCCTACATGCCGGGCACTGAACAGCACTTCTCGTTCCATTCAGATCATGTGACAAAATGACCTTTCAACTTGGTTGGTCCCGCCTCCTCATCCACTCTTTAAAGTATGTTGAAAAATCACATGATTTGAATGGAATGGGAAGGCTGTTCAGAGCCCAGCAGTTAGGATTCTCCAGACAAGATCAGAGCAGCTCAGCCGGGTAAAGGTAGATTTATAGAAAAATGAACTCAAGATTGAAAACAGGACCCAGAAGCACTCAGAATGACTGTAAACACCATAACAAGGGAAAGTTGAACAAATACACAGTTCAGCAGTTCACCACACAGGGGCGGCAGTGTACTGCAGTGTGAATGATGCTTTTTTTTTAACACCTTTTTAACAGAAGGGAGACGTTTAACCATTTAACCTCCTGGCTGGAAGACGCCAGACAGCATGCCAGCTCCAATATGGTGATCATGCTGATCGGAAACAAAAGGTAAGAAACTCTGAAGTCCAACTCGCTGTTCGAAACTCCATCTACAATTCAGCTGGCTTCTTAAACTCCATCTACAATTCAGCTGGCTTCTTATACTCCATCCTACAATTCAGCTGGCTTCTTCAACTCCATCTACAATTCAGCTGGCTTCTTAAACTCCGTCTACAATTCAGATGGCTTCTTAAACTCCATCTACAATTCAGATGGCTTCTTAAACTCCATCTACAATTCAGATGGCTTCTTCAACTCCATCTACAATTCAGATGGCTTCTTCAACTCCATCTACAATTCAGATGGCTTCTTCAACTCCATCTACAATTCAGCTGGCTTCTTCAACTCCATCTACAATTCAGCTGGCTTCTTCAACTCCATCTACAATTCAGCTGGCTTCTTCAACTCCATCTACAATTCAGCTGGCTTCTTCAACTCCATCTACAATTCAGCTGGCTTCTTAAACTCCATCTACAATTCCATCTGGCTTCAATCCATCTACAATTCAGCTTCTTCAAACTCCATCTACAATTCAGCTGGCTTCTTAAACTCCATCTACAATTCCGCTGGCTTCTTCAACTCCATCTACAATTCAGCTGGCTTCTTAAACTCCATCTACAATTCAGCTGGCTTCTTAAACTCCATCTACAATTCAGCTGGCTTCTTAAACCCCATCTACAATTCAGCTGGCTTCTTAAACCCCATCTACAATTCAGCTGGCTTTTAAACCCCATCTACAATTCAGCTGGCTTTAAACTCCATCTACAATTCAGCTGGCTTCTTAAACTCCATCTACAATTCAGCTGGCTTCTTAAACTCCATCTACAATTCAGCTGGCTTCTTAAACTCCATCTACAATTCAGCTGGCTTCTTAAACTCCATCTACAATTCAGCTGGCTTCTTAAACCCCATCTACAATTCAGCTGGCTTCTTAAACTCCATCTACAATTCAGCTGGCTGCTTATACTCCATCTACAATTCAGCTGGCTTCTTAAACTCCATCTACAATTCAGCTGGCTTCTTATACTCCATCTACAATTCAGCTGGCTTCTTAAACTCCATCTACAATTCAGCTGGCTGCTTATACTCCATCTACAATTCAGCTGGCTTCTTAAACTCCATCTACAATTCAGCTGGCTTCTTATACTCCATCTACAATTCAGCTGGCTTCTTAAACTCCATCTACAATTCAGCTGGCTGCTTTTTTTTTTTTTTTCCAGTGCCTTGCGTAATACTGTAATAAATCCCTCCCTCCTTTCAGAGTGTTTGACTGGAGGTCTTTATTGTTCATTGTGCACCGGTCTGCAGGGGCATTCTGCTCCGTGACATCATTTTCACTTTATTCTTTGCTTCTGACCAGAGATTTCCAAGCTGAGGAAAATCCAATGAAACGGGTGTCAATCATACCTGATGCTTTCCCATTGCTCTTTGGATAGCTCCGCCCCTCTCAATCACAGCTGGTCACAAACGACTCCTAAACTGAAACCTGTTGTGTGATTAACAAGGTGTTCCAATGAGGAACCCCAGGAAATACTCTACAAGGGGAGGGACTGACTCGTTTGTGAGCCCCTGAAAAATACCTGTTGTAAGAAGCAGAGCAATCCTATGAAACAGACACACATACATACATGCTGTTCATATGTGTCATGATCAACACCATTTACATCATACTGTAGCTCTAACACACACAGTCACTCACACAGACACGCTCAATCACACACACACTCACACAGACACACATACTCACGCAGACACTCATTCACACACACACTCGCACACACACTCACTCACACAGATACTCACACAGATGCTTTGCTTTTACCCATAAAAACTCCCACTTCCAGTTTTAGTTAATGGCGCAATGCATTCTGGTACTTGTAGTCCTGCATCTCTAAGTAAAAGAGAAAGAGATGCCAGCTGCCCTTATAAAGGTTTACCACTGTATTTTGCACTGTATTTTATATTTTATTTATTTATTGTATTTGTGTAGCGTTTTTATACAAACGTACCGCAAAGCACTGTACAGTACATAGCAGAAAAAAAGAACAAACCACAATACATTTGTACAGCATGTCACACATACAGCTGCCACAGCCAGACCATTTAAATAACACATTTAAATAACAGTATACACATAATACAAAAGCAGCAGTTTTAAAGTTACATTAAAACCCACTAAGATAAGAAAGCCATTTTATAAAAGTCTGTTTTTAGTCTTAACTTGAAAACTGTAACGGTCCCAGCTTCCGTGACAAACGAAGGCAGAGCATTCCATAATTTCAGAGCTCTTCGAGATAAAGCCCTACCTCCCGTGTTGCTTTTGTTGACCCTGTGAATAACCAGCAGCCCCACATCCTGTGATCTCAGAGTGCGGTTTGGAAGATACAGGGTCAGTAACTCCTGCAAATAACTAGGTGCTAATCCATTCAGGGCCTTGTAAGTTAACAGCAACATCTTAAAATCAATTCTATATTGCACAGGGAGCCAGTGTAAAGAGGCCAGAACAGGGGTAATATGTTCACTTTTCCTAGCTTTAGTCAGAATTCTAGCGGCGGTATTCTGAACAAGCTGTAAGCGGGATACCACATGTTTTGGAACACCAGAAAAAAGTGCATTACAATAATCAATTCTAGATGAAACAGAGGCATGCCTTAGTCTCTCGGCATCAGATGCAGAAATAATTGGTTTAAGTTTGGCTATATTTCTCAAATGGTAAAAAAATATGAGTCTGAAATGCGAAGGTGACCACCAAACTCTAAAGCTCTGTATTTTGCACTGTTTCCCGCATGCTTTTTTCCATGGTTATACTATAATATTTACCATAGTTTATCATGGTTTGCCATGTTTTTTTAATATGCTTTACTATACCTTTCTGCTTTGCAATGCTTGCCAATGCTTAACCATGCTTTCACTGTGCTTTATTACACTGTGCTATGCATTTACTATGGGAGACTTTTCTAAGGGTCTAAGTGATACAGGTATGCAATAGATCTACATCACCTATAAAGCTTTAGGCTAATAAAATATATACAATTTATTGACAACAGAACTGTTGCTGGCTAGTTGACATTGTGGATAGTCTTATAAAAGTTTCCCATAGTAAAAACACAGTGTAAAAAGGAATTGTGAAGGCATGGTAGAGCATAGGTAAGCATTGCTTCTGCTACGTTTAAAAGGTGATGTAGGTCGTTTGTCTGTCCATTGTTTTCCTGCTCGTTTCTCCGGACTCCAGTGACCTGGAATTGCGGCGAGATGTCGGGAGGGAGGAGGGGGAGGCGTTCGCCAGGGAGCACGGCCTGATCTTCATGGAAACATCGGCCAAGACTGCAGCCAATGTGGAGGAGGTAGGAACCAGGATCACTCTGTGTGTGGAGCACACAGCCAGAACCAGGATCAGTGAGTGTGTGTGTGTGTGTGTGTGGAGCGCACAGCCAGAACCAGGATCAGTGTGTGTGTGGAGCGCACATCTAGAACCAGGATCACTCTGTGTGGAGCACACAGTACAGGATTTACTGTTGAAAAGATTACAGTTAAACTAGATACTGCTATTAATTGAAATGTGTTCTTTAAGGACAACCTGCTTAAAGTGATTGCAACTGACAAAATAATTGTATAAATCTGACCCATTTTGCACTTTGATTAACTGCATAGCTCTCATATGTTTTGAAAGAAACACGTGTTCTAGCAAACATGTATTTCATTCTAAAACATGCGATCTGGTACTGCTTTAGGTTAAAGGAAGCTCTCAGTTTCTATGCCTTATTCTCCGGTTATCTGTTTGCACTTCCTGGGTCACCTCAGCAGTGTCTCCTGGGTCACTGGCTGAAAGCACGTCAGTCACGAGGGGAAGCAGCTGATTGATTATTGACAGGGAAGTGCAGCACTAACTGAAAGCATGGCTTTCAAACAGATTTCTTTAATCCAGTGCAGTACCAGTGTCCTAGGAAATAAGTTGATCAGGAAATAATTTGATCAAGCTCTAGAATTTAAAGGGGAGGTTCCGTTCTAATGTCTATGAGCTTAGGCTGGGAAATAAGTGGCTCAAGCCCAGGAAATAAGTACATCGGGTGTATTAACTAACAGTAAATCATTTTTAATGAATTTTGTAAGTATAATTTATATTTATAAGTAGATCGGATATATTCGACAGTATGACGCTAGATAAGGGAATGTGAATATCGCTGTAATATATATTAGCAGCAAATAAATAATTTAAAATGAATTGTATGATTGTACATTTCTGATTGTGTATTTCTGTTTGTGTAACAAACGTTAACTAGCAAAATGTGTTTCATATTGACGTTATTTTGCATTTCTGGAGGTGTTTTTGTTTTGGGAAGCAGTACAGTATGGACAGCAGGTATGTGAGCGATTGTCCAAAAGTTAAAGCATGAGTTTCAATCATGGAAAAAATTGAGCTCCATGCTGCGATTACTAACTATGCCACCGTACACATCAATCACATGATGTACTTGAAAAACGTTGCTTATACAGCATTATTATTTTATATTTGTTCTTTCATTTATTTTTACATACAATACTAATAATTAGGACAGAAAACGAACAGGAGACTGGTTATCATAGTGCATGTATTTCAATTACAAGTGTGGGAAGAAACCAATACATTAATTAGTTAAACACTAGAGAGGTAACGTTTTTGGTAAACCGTGGTAAATACCTGTAGTTCAATACCAACCAAGATAGCTATTGTAAGAAAGAGAGATCATACAGTATATGTAGGCTACTGTATATCAGCATGATTTTAAAAATGGTAAATTCCTGCAGTGCAGCAACCATGTAAGACATAATGAGCAATCAGATCTACCAATACGTTTTTCATTTCTGTATTTGTCCTATCAAGAGGATTTGACAGGGTCCTTTTTTTTTTTTTTTACATAGTACAAATCTTATCCCTTAGTAATACTATATATTACTGCAAGGAATACAATTGTCACGTTTATGAAGAATATGGCATTTATGTTAATGTATTGTGTGCAAACAACATGAGAGATTTTTTTTAATTCCCAACCTGAATATACGACACAATTCCTTAATAAAAAAAAACGAATATTAAAATGTAAAAATACGACCTTGTTACTAATATTATTGATGTGGCATGTCATTAGATTATATTACTGAAACATTTTAGTTTTGATTAAAGATTGACAACATTTTGACGTGTAAAATCATTTAATATATAAATAAATCTCTGCGATCACACATAAACTACATCTGATTGACAACGATGTTATAGAAACATAAAAAGACAGGGATTTAAAACATTTTACCGTATAAAGAGCCATCGATCACACATTTTAAAGTTCATACGAACACGCACCAACACACACAGTCTAGTAAATAAAACGGCCAGATAAAAATAACAAGCCATGCAGTGAACCTCCCCTTTAATCAAACTTACTTTTGTCTACTTTTGCCTTACTAAGCTTGCGCGATCAACTTATTTCCCGGTCAACTTATTTCCTACGACACCGGATATCATGTTAACAAAAAAAAAAAAACGTTTGGTATAACATGTGTTTCTTTCAAAACTGCCCATTTGAGACACACCCTGCAAGCTATGAAATTGTTTCTAGCTGCAAGCGCTTTTTATAGGACTGTACTGCGTTTTGGTTGAGTTTTATCCTTAATCTCTAGAGTTTCACCGACTTGCTTGCAGGCCAGGGAGGTTCTATGTTAGTATCTTTAGAAGATTAATCTGACTTCTGTTTCCTAGGCATTTATAGACACTGCCAAAGAGGTATACCATAAGATCCAGCACGGGCTATTTGATGTAAACAACGAGGTAGGTGCATTTTTCAAGTGTTACTGAACTAGAGTTCAGTTAAAGTGATTGCAGCTGACAAAATAATTCCATACATCTTCCCTCAGCTACACATCTCTCAAAGTGCATCTTCTATCAGCTACACATCTCTCAAAGTGCATCTTCTATCAGCTACACATCTCTCAAAGTGCATCTTCCCTCAGCTACACATCTCTCAAAGTGCATCTTCTATCAGCTACACATCTCTCAAAGTGCATCTTCTATCAGCTACACATCTCTCAAAGTGCATCTTCTATCAGCTACACATCTCTCAAAGTGCATCTTCCCTCAGCTACACATCTCTCAAAGTGCATCTTCTATCAGCTACACATCTCTCAAAGTGCATCTTCTATCAGCTACACATCTCTCAAAGTGCATCTTCTATCAGCTTCACATCTCTCAAAGTGCATCTTCCCTCAGCTACACATCTCTCAAAGTGCATCTTCCCTCAGCTACACATCTCTCAAAGTGCATCTTCCCTCAGCTACACACCTCTCAAAGTGCATCTTCCCTCAGCTACACATCTCTCAAAGTGCATCTTCTATCAGCTACACATCTCTCAAAGTGCATCTTCCCTCAGCTACACACATCTCAAAGTGCATCTTCTATCAGCTACACATCTCTCTCAAAGTGCATCTTTTATCAGCTACACATCTCTCAAAGTGCATCTTCCCTCAGCTACAAATCTCTCAAAGTGCATCTTCCATCAGCTACACACCTCTCAAAGTGCATCTTCTATCAGCTACACATCTCTCAAAGTGCATCTTCTCAAAAAGTGCATCTTCCTCAGCTACACATCTCTCAAAGTGCATCTTCCCTCAGCTACACATCTCTCAAAGTGCATCTTCCCTCAGCTACACACCTCTCAAAGTGCATCAAAGTGCATCTTCCATCAGCTACACATCTCTTCAAAGTGCACCTTCCCCTCAGCTACACATCTCTCAAAGTGCATCTTCTATCAGCTACACATCTCTCAAAGTGCATCTTCTATCAGCTACACATCTCTCAAAGTGCATCTTCTATCAGCTACACATCTCTCAAAGTGCATCTTTTATCAGCTACACACCTCTCAAAGTGCATCTTCCCTCAGCTTCACATCTCTCAAAGTGCATCTTCCCTCAGCTACACATCTCTCAAAGTGCATCTTCTATCAGCTTCACATCTCTCAAAGTGCATCTTCCCTCAGCTACACACCTCTCAAAGTGCATCTTCCCTCAGCTACACATCTCTCAAAGTGCAGTTTGGAAGGATTGTTATAGTAAACATGGATTTCATTTTAAAGCATCTGGAACTGCGCTAGATTCAAGAAGTCTCTGTTTGCACAAGCCATGCTTTCAGATAGTGCTGCACTTCCTTGGTCACCTGGAGGGTGGAATTGTCCCCTCCCCTTCAGTCTCCTGTTATTAACTAATCCGCTGCTTCCTCTATTGATTGACATGCATTCAGCCAGTGACCTAGGAGAGACTGCTGAAGTGACCCAGGAAGTGCAAGTGTAGGAGATATCCTGAGAATAAGGTGTAGAAACTGAGAACTTTCTTTAAACTAGTAGGAAACATCATGTTTTAAACCGAAAATACATTTCTTTCAAAACTGCACATTTGAGACCTATGTTGCTAATAGAAGTGCACACATAAGTAACATTAATGGAATTATTTTGTTAACTTTAAAAATAAATCCATGAATAAATAACACAAAAACATTTTTATAATTGTCTTTTTCAATTTCAGGCAAACGGTATTAAGATTGGACCTCAGCACTCACCGTCTCAGATGGACCGATCTGGAACATACCAAAAACCATCTGAAGCAGGGGGGGACTCCGGTTGCTGCTAGACTGTACCATTTAAAATTTAAAATGCCTTTCTCTCCCCTCTTCCCCTCGAATATAAAATAAATAAAATGCCTTTCCCTTTTAAGGGATTATATTGCAGTGTCAAACAGGACTGTGGGGCTCTGTCTGTCTGCAGCTTTAATGAAACTAGACTCTGTTAGATTGTAGTAAACTAACACAGACACCAAGAAGGGATTCTATTGTAGAGTCAAACTGAACAGGATTGTGGGGCTCTGTAGCTTTAATGCAACTAAACTCTTTTCAGAATGTAGTAAACTAACACAGACACCAAGAAGAAGGGATTATATTGTAGTGTCAAACTGACACTTTAATATACAAATATGTGGGCTTTAAATTAAGCCGTGGTTTTTATTTGTTATTGTATTATAGTGCTGTTTTTATTATGTTTAACATGGAAGTGTACATACATTAAAATGGTTCAACGTTATTAAATATTGTTTCATTTTTAATGATATGTAGAATGCCCTGTGCTATACGATGCTTCCATTAAAATATGAACAGAGTAGAACAAATAAACAAGTCAGTATGCTTCCTGTATTACATACATTACTGGAGGAATATGATCTTTTCAATAAAGAAAATTATTTAAATTTCAAACTTCTTCTTGTTGATAAATGAAATGGTAGCCGTGTCAGTCCAGAGATGAAGGGGACGTGATACCGTTTATTGGACTAGCTATTTGTACCCTAAAGTCCTGAATAACTATAGGCCAATCTCCAACCTACCATTCTTAGATAAGGTTCTAGAGAGAGTCGTTGCAATTCAATTACAAACATTCCTAACTGTTAATGGTATATTTGAGAAGTTCCATAAGAACGTTTACAAACGAGAGGAGGCCATTCAGCCCATCTTGCTCGTTTGGTTCAGTCTGGTTTTCGTGCTGCACATAGCACCGAGGCGGCCCTTGTCAGAGTTGTGAATGATCTGCTGATAAGCTCCGACTCGGGCTTTCCATCGGTTTTAATTCTTCTAGATCTAAGTGCTGCCTTTGATACTGTAGACCATTCCATCCTACTGAATCGTCTTGAAAGCACAGTAGGACTGTCTGGCCTTGTCTTATCCTGGTTCAAATCTTACCTTCCTGATAGGTTTCAGTTGGTCTCTATTGGGAGGTAAAATCGGCATTATCGGAAGCTGTCTGTGGTGTTCCACAGAGCTCCATTCTAGGTCCCTTGTTGTTTTCATTATATATGCTATCGTTAGGTGACATTATCCTCAGACACGGAGTGAACTTCCATTGCTTTGCTGATGATAGCCTGCTATATTTGTCCCCAGAGCCAGGAATGTCTTCTGCCTGGGTGTGATTAGCTACTTGCCTTACCGACATCAAGCATTGGATGTCACAGAATTTTCTAATGTTGAATTCAGATAAAACAGAGGTTATGCTAGTGGGCTCACAGAACCAACTAAAAGGAAATGTGGGATTACATGAGCTTGACCCTTGCAGTCTCTCATCATTTCAAAACTAGAAATTAAGAGTTTGGGGGTCATCTTTGATCCTGATCTCTCATTTGAAACTCATATTAAGGAAGTTACTAAAGTATCTTTTTACCATTTGAGAAATATAGCCAAACTTAGACCAATTATTTCTGTATCTGATGCTGAGAGACTAAGGCATGCCTCTGTTTCATCTAGAATTGATTACTGTAATGCACTTTTTTCTGGTGTTCCAAAACGTGTGGTATCCCGCTTGCAGCTTGTTCAGAATACCGCTGCTAGAATTCTGACTAAAACCAGGAAAAGTGAACATATTACCCCTGTTTTGGTCTCTTTACACTGGCTCCCTGTGCAGTATAGAATTGATTTTAAGATGTTGCTGTTAGCTTACAAGGCCCTGAATGGATTAGTACCTAGTTATCTGCTGGTTATTCACAGGGTCAACAAAAGCAACACGGGAGGTAGGGCATTATCTCGAAGAGCTCCGAAATTCTGGAATGCTCTGCCTTCGTTTGTCAGGGAAGCTGGGACCTTTACAGTTTTCAAGGCAAGACTAAAATCTTAGTGGGTTTTAATGTAACTTTAAAACTGCTGCTTTTGTATTATTATGTGTATACTGTTATTTAAATCTGTTATTTAAATGGTCTGATTGTTGCAGTTGTATGTGTGACATGCTATACAAATGTATTGTGGTGTGTTCTTTTTTCTGCTATGTACTGTACCGTGCTTTGCGGTACGTTTGTATAAAAAGCGCTATATAAATGCAATAAATAAATAAATAAATAAAATAATGAAGATATTTAACTTAAAAGAAATATTGTGTTGAAAAAAAAAGCAAAAAGTTTGTAATTTATAATGTTCCCCAGAGTGTTTTGAAAAAAGGACACCATTTCCAAGATGCTACTGGAAAAAATTGGTCTTTAGTGAATTTCTATAGCAAGGGAGTCAACTACAGCAAGAGAACGCCTGGTCCTGGGGGAGCATCCCACTGAAAAGTGCTTGGTCCTGAAAGGGTAAACACAGACGTGGGAAGCTGACATTCTGAAGACCCGGAGAAAGCTATACAGTATGTAGGCTCCCTAGTCTAATTGGAACTGGGATACAAACACTTCACTATCGAGTTCATCTCTGCAGCAGGACAGACTGAGTAAGCACCATAAATATATACTGAAACATATTCATGTTTTGTTTTGCTCAAATTATTATTATTATAATTTATATATATATATATATATATATATATATATATATATATATATATATATATATAGAAGAAGAAGCCCAGGACATGGGATTTTATGGGGGGAGGTGGCCTTTGAGATGTGTGATGGGGTACCCCCTGTCCCTGGGTGTATTTGGTTTATTTTGTTTGGGTTATGTAGCATGCTGCCAGTGGCAATGCTGGCAGCTGCAGTGGTGCGTCGTACTCCGAAAGTAGCAGTGGCACGGGCAGCGGTCCTGCTGCTCTCAGCACGGGGCACACTGGCAGTGGTGGCAGCGCTGCTTACTCCGGCAGCTGGCAGCAGTGACTACTGAGGGTGGAGGTGGTCTCCTCACCTTTTCCCCCTTCTCTGTAGCCGGTGGCTCCCTTTTCTTGGGCTCGGGAATTTCCGGCAGCGCAACTGCTCCTGCTGGACACAACAAAGCCATGGGTGATGACAAGCAGGCATCCCTGGGCGGTGACATGCAGGCATCCCCGGGCGGTGACATGCAGGCATCCCCGGGCGGTGACGTGCAGGCATCCCCGGGCGGTGACGTGCAGGCATCCCCGGGCGGTGACGTGCAGGCATCCCCGGGCGGTGACATGCAGGCATCCCCGGGCAGTGACATGCAGGCATCCCCGGGCGGTGACATGCAGGCATCCCCCGGCGGTGACGTGCAGGCATCCCCGGCTGTGACGTGCAGGCATCCCCGGCGGTGACGTGCAGGCATCCCCGGCAGTGGCGACAGTGCAGGCATCCCTAGGCTCGGCAGCCACAGGCAGTTCAGGACAAGGCAGGAGCTGACCCTCAGGAGGTAGCTTTAGCTCCTCTGGTGATGGAGGCGGGAGCAACGTCTCCCTCTGGCAGTGGAGGCAGCGGCAATACTGACCACAGTGCGGGGCACTCTGGCCACTGTTCCTCCTCCCCCTCCTCCCGGAGGGGGCAGGGTACCAACTTGAGACCTCGAGAAGGCGGAGGCAGGCTTCCCGGCAGCTCTCCTGCCATCTAGTTGGCAGGGGTGTGGGGTATTCCGGCCGTATCAACGGTGGCCATGGAGACAGCGGGCCTTCTCCCCTTTTTAGCGCCGGACGCTTGGGCTCCCCCTCGTGGGCTCTGGACGCAACGGGACTTCGAGCTCATCCACCTCCTCGCTTGCATCCCCGTCGACCTCCGGGCAAGCTTCCTGGAGTACTCCTTTTGTACCCACCGGATGGGGTCCCATGGCCGGGTCCGAGGGTTCACCTCCCTGCTTCCTCCATCCCTCTTTAGGGCAGGTGTCTGAAGGGCACGTGGAAGGGGCAGTGCATGGTGGTGTGCCCGGGTTTGGTACAGCCTTCAGGCTTTGGCCATTCCTCTGCTTTCCCCTTCGGCTTTTCCCCTTTTTTTCACACACACAAAAAAAATATGTTGTAGTTTTTTTTTTTTTCCCAAAAATTCCCCTTTAGTACTATTCCTGGCCTGCCTCTGTGTAGGCACTGTTATCCCATGCACTGACAGAGAGAATGGAACACACACACAGTACTGTGAGTGAAGCGCTGCTGCTTGTTTTCATAATAAATAAAAAGGGTTTCATAATAAATAAGAGGTTTTAACAAAACAAAGCACTTTACAAAAACAAACTGCACGATGGCCAAACAAAAAAACACAAAACCCTGAACCAAGCAAGTATCGCGCTGGTTTTAAAGCCAGCACCAGCCGAAGACTTGGGGGTCAAATGAAATGCATTTTGCATTTAAATGTATTTAAACTGTGAACTAAGCTTCAAAAACATTTCTAATGCATTTAAATACTGTTTGATACATTGCAAAAGTTGTTTTCACCTGTGTGTAACCCCTGTTCATCAAGACCTGCAAATTATTATTATTTATTTAATAACAGATGCCCTTATCCTGGGCAACTTACAATTGTTACAAGGTATTACATTATTTTTTACATACAATTATATTATATATATATATATATTTTTTTGTTTTTTTACATTATTTTTACATACAGTTACCCATTTATACAGTTGGGTTTTTACTGGAGCAATCTAGGTAAAGTACCTTGCTCAAGGGTACAGCAGCAGTGTCCCCCTGGGACCTGGGATTGAATTTGAGGTGTGGGCAGCAGTGTGGAGTAGTGGTTAGGGCTCTTGGTCCAGAGCCCCAACCACTACTCCACACTGCTGCCCACACCTCAAATCACACCTCTATAAGCACCATGGATTCAGCTCAATCAAGCTCACCTGTTCATGATCTCAGCCTTTGAAGTATGAAGGAATGACACAGTTTTGACAAGCAAAGGTAGATAATTTAAATTATTCAATTGCTATTTATTGAATGCTTTGTTGTTCTGAGTAAATCACCAGCTGTAACTATTAATGATTATAAATACCCTGCATAGATGTTGGAAAGTTAGATAATATACAAAAGAATACAACAGAACATTGTGGTATCATTCTACTTAGGAAAGTCAACCCTGTTTGTAAAGATGTCAAGTACAGTTCAGTCTGTGATACAGCTGTACTGGAAAGTGCTTGATAAGCCAGGTGACAAGGGTAAATACCCTGTAAATGTAATTATTAGCTTCCTGGCTCAACTAAAGCAACATCCACTCTGCTCAATCATCTTAAGGTATGATATATGCAAGTGTACTCCTTATTTTTGTTCTGTTTTGTTTCAGAGGAAACACAATGAAGTCTACAATGAGTTTACTTCATAATTGCCAGACCAGCAGGAGGAAGTCCAAGTCCACAGACCGTCTCCAAACTGACATCACTGATGCCCTAGTGTCCTTCACTGCAGGAGACTTGATCCCAGTCTCTGTGGTTGACAAGACATGCTTCTGTTCATTCTTGATCAAGCTGGACCCATGGTATTAGGCTCCCAGCATAACACATCTTGTCTCGATGCTGATTTATGAGAAGTGTATGCAGCTCAAAGAAGATCTCGCCCTTCATATGCAGCAATCCCAGAATGTCTGTGTGACCCTTGACATCTGGTCTAGCAGGCAGAGGCGCAGCTATATTGGGATTACTGCTCATTTCATTCAGGACTGGACAATGAACTCTGTCATGCTTGCTTGCAAGCGCTTTTGTGGATCTCACAGAGCTGAGAGTATAGCTGGCTTTAATCTCACAATGAGTAGGCTGTGTGGTCCAGTGGTTAAAGAAAAGGGCTTGTAACCAGGAGGTCCCCGGTTCAAATCCCACCTCAGCCACTGACTCATTGTGTGACCCTGAGCAAGTCACTTAACCTCCTTGTGCTCCGTCTTTCGTGAGAGACGTTGTTGTAAGTGACTCTGCAGCTGATGCATAGTTCACACACCCTAGTCTCTGTAAGTCACCTTGGATAAAGGCGTCTGCTAAATAAATATATAATAATAATAATAATCACAATTAAAGTCACCAGCATAACCACAGATAATGCTGACCATATGATTAAGGCATTCTCCCTACCTGGCTTTCAGAATGTAGGTGTTAAGGATTCTTCCAGTGGTTTTTGTGATGTTGATACAGGTGATGATGATCTTGTTGTCTACAATCTGACAGCACCAGCTATGCACAGCTGCAACAGAGGGAACACATTCCTTGCTTTGCTCACACATTACAGTTGGTCATCAAGGACGGTTTCAAGAAAGATGGTCAAATAAACAAGGTTTTGAGCAAAACTGCATCTATAGTTTCTTATGCCCGCAGGTCCACTCATGCATCAGATATACTAGAGTCTGTAAAATGCCTTCAGACAGCCAATACAACGCGTTGGAACTCTCAACTTAGAATGATCCGCTCCATCCTGAGGGTGACAGAGGAGAAGCTACGAGAACTTGACACTCCACAGCATCTCACTGTTTATGATAGGAATGCAATCAGTGACTTGATGGAGATTCTTGCACCATTTGAAAGTGCAACTCATTGCATTCAAGGTGAGAATACTGGCACTGGAAGTATGGCAGTGCCATGCGTGAGGATTCTGAAGGCTGAGATGAAGACTTTAAGTCAGAAATTTCAGTCACCCTTTGTATATACAAGCAGCTGTCACCTTATAAAGAGCTTCATGTATTCATAACAGCTTCGGTCTTGGACCCACTTTCCAAGTTACAGTGGTGCACATACAGGTAGTGGACAAAAAAAATGGAAACACCAATGTAAAGTCACTTAATAGGGCGCTGGGCCTCTATGGTATCCCGCTCTGGGGAGTTCTCGGCGGACGGTTTTTGATGAAACTGTCTGCTCGCGCCCCAGGTTGAAATTTGCAGTCAGTTGATCTGCAGTTGCTCGCCTGTTTTGCCTTGCACTTCGAATTAATGCACAGATATCACGATCCTGGAGTATGCGCTTCCACCCACTGTTGCCCTTTGCTGATGTCTTTCCCTCGGAGTTTCATGCCACACCTTAGACACCGTTGCTCGTGAAACATCAGCAAGTTGAGCTGTCTTGGTCACTGAAGCTCCTGCCAAACGCGCCCCGACAATCACCCTCGTTCAAAGTCACTGAAGTCTCCTCTTGCAGCCATGCTAGCCATAATTATAGGCAACCAGGCCTGTCCAGCATTTTTATACATGACCCTAAGCATGCTGGGATGTTATTTGCTTAATTAACGCATGAGCCACACCTGTGTGGAAGCCCTTGCTTTCAATATACTTGGTGTCCCTCATTTACCCAGGTGTTTCCATTTTTTGTCCACTACCTGTACAAGTACAAAGGAGAAGCTTATTCTCAAGGCTGCAGCTGAAACTACTTGTCTGACCTTACAAACAGAAAAGGAAGTCTGTGAACCACCTGCAAAGAAAAGGAAAGGAAAAGGTACCACAGGGATCAGTATTCGGTCCTCTGCTATTCCTAATCTACATTAATGATTTAGATTCTGGTATAGTAAGCAAGCTTGTTAAATTTGCAGACGACACAAAAATAGGAGGAGTGGCAAACACTGTTGCAGCAGCAAAGGTCAAAATGATCGAGACAGCATTCAGAACTGGGCAGACACATGGCAAATGACATTTAATAGAGAAAAGTGTAAAGTATTGCATGCAGGCAATAAAAATGTGCATTATAAATATCATATGGGAGATACTGAAATTGAAGAAGGAATCTATGAAAAAGACCTAGGAGTTTATGTTGACTCAGAAATGTCTTCATCTAGACAATGTGGGGAAGCTATAAAAAAGGCCAACAAGATGCTCGGATATATTGTGAGAAGTGTTGAATTTAAATCAAGGGAAGTAATGTTAAAACTTTACAATGCATTAGTAAGACCTCACCTAGAATATTGTGTTCAGTTCTGGTCACCTTGTTACAAAAAGGATATTGCTGCTCTAGAAAGAGTGCAAAGAAGAGCAACCAGAATTATCCCGGGTTTAAAAGGCATGTCGTATGCAGACAGGCTAAAAGAATTGAATCTATTCAGTCTTGAACAAAGAAGACTACGCGGTGATCTGATTCAAGCATTCAAAATCCTAAAAGGTATAGACAATGTCGACCCAGGGACTTTTTTCGACCTGAAAAACAAGGACCAGGGGTCACAAACGGAGATTAGATAAAGGGGCATTCAGAACAGAAAATAGGAGGCACTTTTTACACAGAGAATTGTGAGGGTCTGGAACCAACTCTCCAGTAATGTTGTTGAAGCTGAAACCCTGGGATCCTTCAAGAAGCTGCTTGATGAGATTCTGGGATCAATAAGCTACTAACAACCAAAACGAGCAAGATGGGCTGAGTGGCCTCCTCTTGTTTGTAAAATTTCTTATGTTCTTATGTTCTTAAGACCTTCCGATGTTAACAATAAACGACATGCACAAGATTGGAAAAGCCTCATGCAAAGCTCCATCAGCCTGCATCGCCGCTGTCAACATTGTCACTGACAACATTGCTGCCCGTGGGCCCATTGATGCCTCCGTTCCTGGCCCAGGACTATAGGCAAGACTTTTGGGCTTTTAAGGGGAGGTGGCCTTTGGGGCCATGTGTGCTACGCACAAGGGGGGGGGGAGATATGTGACGGAGTACACCCCGCCCCTGTGTGTTTATTATTTTGTATTTGTTGCACTATTATTTAAAATGTATGTTTTGTGTATAAAAACTCAATGTTTTGTTATAATTGTTTACAGCCTGGATGAGGTTAAAATGCCCCAGCCAGATAAATCCATGACAATGTGTGGTCAACAGCGATTATTGATAAACTAGAATGTGGTTGAGGGGTAAATTAGATAATTGATAACCAGTTGACCCCTCGGCCACAATAGAAAAGACCTGCAGCTTTGGCTGAACGGGGTGGGCTGTCCAGAGGAGGAGAGAGACAAGTAAGAACAGATACTGAAAGTAAACAACTGCTACTCGTGCGGCTTTAAAACCAGCACGATACTTGTTTGATTCAGTGTTCCCTTTGTTTTGTGTTTTATCTGTTTCGTTTTGCCAACGAGCCGTTTTGTTTTAAGAACATAAGAACATAAGAAAGTTTACAAACGAGAGGAGGCCATTCAGCCCATCTTGCTCGTTTGGATGTTAGTAGCTTATTGATCCCAGAATCTCATCAAGCAGCTTCTTGAAGGATCCCAGGGTGTCAGCTTCAACAACATTTGTAAAATGTTTCTGTTTTGTTTTTTATTTATAATTAAAACGCACCGTAGTGCCCTCATACCCTACAGTATTGTCTCTGTGTGTGCTATTCTCGTCCTGCCTGACGTCACCCGTAAGCTAACCTGCCACAAGGTCCCATCGGAGCATCTGGGAAACTTGTTGTTGAAATCCATTACACAAAACTTATAATTGTGCTAGAATTACATTGAAACTACAGTTTAAGATCGCTATACTAGACTGCACTAGAATTACATTGTAAATGCAGTTTGAGATCACTAGATTAGACTGCACTAAAATTACATTGTAACTGCAGTTTAAGATCACTAGACTAGACTGTACTAGAATTACATTTAAGATCACTAGACTAGACTGCTCTAGAATTACATTTAAGATCACTAGACTAGACTGCACTAGAATTACATTTAAGATCACTAGACTAGACTGCACTAGAATTACATTTAAGATCACTAGACTAGACTGCACTAACATTACATTGTAACTGCAGTTTAAGATCACTAGACTAGACTGTACTAGAATTACATTTAAGATCACTAGACTAGACTGCTCTAGAATTACATTTAAGATCACTAGACTAGACTGCACTAGAATTACATTTAAGATCACTAGACTAGACTGCACTAAAATTACATTGTAACTGCAGTTTAAGATCACTAGACTAGACTGTACTAGAATTACATTTAAGATCACTAGACTAGACTGCACTAGAATTACATTTAAGATCACTAGACTAGACTGCACTAGAATTACATTTAATATCACTGGACTAGACTACACTAGAATTACATTGTAACTGCATTTTAAGATCACTAGACTAGACTGTACTAGAATTACATTTAAGATCACTAGACTAGACTGCTCTAGAATTACATTTAAGATCACTAGACTAGACTGCTCTAGAATTACATTTAAGATCACTAGACTAGACTGCACTAGAATTACATTTAAGATCACTAGACTAGACTGCACTAAAATTACATTGTAACTGCAGTTTAAGATCACTAGACTAGACTGTACTAGAATTACATTTAAGATCACTAGACTAGACTGCACTAGAATTACATTTAAGATCACTAGACTAGACTGCACTAGAATTACATTTAATATCACTGGACTAGACTGCACTAGAATTACATTGTAACTGCATTTTAAGATCACTAGACTAGACTGTACTAGAATTACATTTAAGATCACTAGACTAGACTGCTCTAGAATTACATTTAAGATCACTAGACTAGACTGCACTAGAATTACATTTAAGATCACTAGACTAGACTGCACTAAAATTACATTGTAACTGCAGTTTAAGATCACTAGACTAGACTGTACTAGAATTACATTTAAGATCACTAGACTAGACTGCTCTAGAATTACATTTAAGATCACTAGACTAGACTGCACTAGAATTACATTTAATATCACTGGACTAGACTGCACTAGAATTACATTGTAACTGCATTTTAAGATCACTAGACTTGACTGCACTAGAATTACATTGTAACTGCAGTTTGAGATCACTAGACTAGACTGTATTGAATTACCTTTAAGATCACTAGACTAGACTGCACTAGAATTACATTGTAACTGTGTGACAGAAATACAATGATTCTTGGTTGTAAATCTCCCTCCCGACCTGTGAGGGTGCTAAGCAGCGAGAACAGAGTTCCCTGGACGGGTTGGCCTGACAGTTCTTTCCCAGGGTTGAAGGGAAGTTGGCCAGCCAGGAAGGGGGTGAGACTCTGTTGCAATAACGCATTGACCCGGAAGGGAAACGACGTGGCAGCCGCAGTTTGGAGAGGCGGTTGCGCTGGTTTACCAAGGGGTCATGTGTGACGGCATAAAAGGGTGACTGAGAATTGTAATCTGTTCCTTCGTTTTGGGTAATGCAGACCGGAAGGACCCGTATTATCGTATCGTGAGTGTTTTGTTTTGTTTGTCTAACTGTTCGCTTGTTGTTTGTTAGACGGCACCCAGCCGGAACATCACTGCACTAAATCACACTGTATTGTGTATTTACCACGAGCACTACTGCACTCACTGAGGACTGGTGACCGTGTATGTTTTGTCTGTGTGTGTCTATTTGTGAAATTGTGTGTTATTATTTGGGACTGCTCTGTGCATTATTTATACAGAGCAATACTCATAATTCTATACTGCCTGTATTTCTTTATAAGTTTCTGTTTGTCAGTTTCGACCGCTGGATTATAAATAAACACCCATCATATCACCAGAACTGTGTTTGTCGTTGTTTGGAGCCCTGCATCACCCCTACACCTGCACACTGTAACCCACTTTGCCACAAACTGCAATTTAAGATCACTAGACTAGACTGGACTGGAATTACATTGTAACTGCAGTTTGAGATCACTAGACTAGACTGGACTGGAATTACATTGTAACTGCAGTTTGAGATCACTAGACTAGACTGGACTGGAATTACATTATAACTGCAGTTTAAGATCACTAGACTAGACTGGACTGGAATTACATTGTAACTGCAGTTTGAGATCACTAGACTAGACTGGACTGGAATTACATTGTAACTGCAGTTTAAGATCGCTATACTAGACTGGACTGGAATTACATTGTAACTGCAGTTTGAGATCACTAGACTAGACTGGACTGGAATTACATTGTAACTGCAGTTTAAGATCACTAGACTAGACTGGACTGGAATTACATTATAACTGCAGTTTAAGATCACTAGACTAGACTGGACTGGAATTACATTGTAACTGCAGTTTGAGATCACTAGACTAGACTGGACTGGAATTACATTGTAACTGCAGTTTAAGATCGCTATACTAGACTGGACTGGAATTACATTGTAACTGCAGTTTAAGATCGCTATACTAGACTGGACTGGAATTACATTGTAACTGCAGTTTGAGATCACTAGACTAGACTGTATTGAATTACATTGTAACTGCAGTTTGAGATCACTAGACTAGACTGTATCGAATTACATTGGAACTGCAGTTTGAGATCACTAGACTAGACTGTATCGAATTACATTGTAACTGCAGTTTGAGATCACTAGACTAGACTGTATCGAATTACATTGTAACTGCAGTTTGAGATCACTAGACTAGACTGTATCGAATTACATTGTAACTGCAGTTTGAGATCACTAGACCAGAGTGTGCTAGAATTGCATTGTAACTGCAGCTTAAGATCGGTGAACACTACACTAGACTGCACATTGTGCATTCATTCTAAAGATGAACCATTTTGTATAAGAATGGCATTGTAACGGCAGGTTGGTCGGTAGCACTAGACTTGACTGCCGTACCCAGCATTGCGGCCACACGCTTCACTGATAGGCTTTACCCTGATCACGTGACGATCGTGCCTTTCCTTCACTGGGCGTGGCGAAGGGGCTTGCGACGTGGTTTCTGTCAGCGGCGGCGTGCAATACGTCTGGCGGCATTCGCAGTGCGTGGTGGAGTCACAGCCGCTCAATCAAAATAATACGAGTAATAAACGTGTTCTTTACTATTAATAATTATAATCAGGAACACGAGACCGGAGCGGTGAGGTGAGGGAGCGAATCGGAAGTAAGTGATGTCTGATTTTGTTGATTTCTTAAAGAAATTGTAGGGAATTGATCAACTTGTCAGGAAATCCTAGGGCAGCGAATGTTTGTGGTACAAAGCTCGTCTACAGCACCTGTCAACGCTGTACTGTTTATTTTGAATGGGCAATTGTTAAACACAGAAACGAACTGAGCAATCCGTTTTTCGTTTGTAGTGTTATTGCGTGAAATGCAATCCCTGTATGTGTATATATAGTGTAGACTAGGTCTGGGGATTATACCTGCTGCGGTACACGAGAAAGCGTCGTATATAATGTAGCGCTGGCGGTATTAGCAATCCCTGACGGGTAAACATGCTTCATTCGCACGATAGTATTTAACTCTCAGGGCAGCTTGACTTCACCTCTGTGTCTTTAAGAACACGCAGTTAACTCGCAGTGTCTGCTTGTGTTGTTAAACGCGCGACCCATCCTCCTTCAAGGCAGCTAGTATCACACTGGCTCGAGGAGGGGTGACGCTGAAGCAAAACACCAAGGCTCTCTTTATAACAACCTAACACTGCTCTGTGCTGGTGGAGCAGAGAAAGAGAAAGGGAGGCTCTTACACCCTCTGAACAGCCTCCCTCTGTGCTGGTGGAGCACAGAAAGAGAAAGGGAGGCTCTTACACCCTCTGAACAGCCTCCCTCTGTGCTGGCAGAGCAGAGAAAGAGAAAGGGAGGCTCTTACACCCTCTGAACAGCCTCCCTCTGTGCTATTATACTCTCTGAACAGCCTCCCTCTGTGCTGGTGGAGCAGAGAAAGAGAAAGGGAGGCTCTTATACTCTCTGAACAGCCTCCCTCTGTGCTGGTGGATCAGAGAAGAGAAAGGGAGGCTCTTACACCCTCTGAACAGCCTCCTCTGTGCTATTATACTCTCTGAACAGCCTCCTCTGTGCTGGTGGAGCAGAGAAAGAGAAAGGAGGGCTCTTACACCCTCTGAACAGCCTCCCTCTGTGCTATTATACTCTCTGAACAGCCTCCCTCTGTGCTGGTGGAGCAGAGAAAGAGAAAGGGAGGCTCTTATACTCTCTGAACAGCCTCTCTGTGCTGGTGGAGCAGAGAAAGAGAAAGGGAGGCTCTTACACCCTCTGAACAGCCTCCTCTGTGCTGGTGGAGCACAGAAAGAAAGGAGGCTCTTACACCCTCTGAACAGCCTCCCTCTGTGCTGGCAGAGCAGAGAAAAAAGAAAGGGAGGCTCTTACACCCTCTGAACAGCCTCCTCTGTGCTATTATACTCTCTGAACAGCCTCCCTCTGTGCTGGTGGAGCAGAGAAAAGAGAAAGGGAGGCTCTTACACCCTCTGAACAGCCTCCTCTGTGCTATTATACTCTCTGAACAGCCTCCTCTGTGCTGGTGGAGCAGAGAAAGAGAAAGGGAGGCTCTTACACCCTCTGAACAGCCTCCTCTGTGCTATTATACTCTCTGAACAGCCTCCTCTGTGCTATTATACTCTCTGAACAGCCTCCCTCTGTGCTAGTGGAGCAGAGAAAGAGAAAGGGAGGCTCTTATACTCTCTGAACAGCCTCCTCTGTGCTGGTGGATCAGAGAAAGAAAGGGAGGCTCTTACACCCTCTGAATAGCCTCCCTCTGTGCTGGTGGAGCAGAGAAAGAGAAAGGAGGCTCTTACACCCTCTGAACAGCCTCCCTCTGTGCTGGTGGATCAGAGAAAGAGAAAGGGAGGCTCTACACCCTCTGAATAGCCTCCTCTGTGCTGGTGGATCAGAGAAAGAGAAAGGAGGCTCTTACACCCTCTGAATAGCCTCCCTCTGTGCTGGTGGATCAGAGAAAGAGAAAGGGAGGCTCTTACACCCTCTGAATAGCCTCCTCTGTGCTGGTGGATCAGAGAAAGAGAAAAGGAGGCTCCCTATGCTCTGTGTTCAGTTTGTTTCAAATTAAAATTCTTGCAATTAATAATAATAATAATAATAATAATAATAATAATTATTATTATTATTATTATTATTATTATTATTATTACTATTAAGATTCTAAATACCGGAGTGTAAAGTTACCAGTCTAATATGTTGAGATGACTACTGTTAAAAATATAGTAATTAGTGTTTTGTTTAGTACTGTAGAACTTTATAATTCCAAAAGCAATGAAATATATTCAAGATAAGCTCAGAACAGGTATTTTAAATAAATAAATAAATACAATGAGCAAATCAAATGATTTCAAAATGAATAAGGCCAACTTTGGAAGTTAAAATAAATAAATAATGTAAATATAAATGTCCCCAAAACTATAAACCTAAAGGAATAAACAGCGCTAAGAGCAAGTAGCAGCGTTTTAATAATACAACTGGTTGTAGAAAGTGTTATTTTTATGTAAATCTTCATCTTTTCTGTGTTTGTTATGATTCCCATCGTGTTTCGAGCGCAGGCTCCACATTCCCCATAGAATCAACTAGGCCGCGCTTCTGTCCGCTCAACCAAACCCTCCACTACCCGCGGCCTTTGCGACAGACGGCGCTTTTAGCCAATGACGACAGAGGCACAGTTTGCCGACTGTTCGTCGAGTCCAATGGCGGGGCGGCGGTTCGGTAGCGGGCGGGGCATGAGCGCCTGTAAGTTCATTCTTGCTCCGTGCTGCCCGTTTCCTGCGGGTTGAGGGATGGTGTTGTCAGAAGCGGAGATAGCCATGTGTACCACGGAAAAGGTAACCATCATTTGAATACAAAAATAACAAAATAACACATCTGGAACTGTAAATATAACATTTGAAGTCTGCATCCGACTAACAAACCCCGGTTTCGGTGTCTTTTAAAAGCCTCGGCCTTATATAATCTTATTTGCAGCACGTTTATATTGCAAGGCTTGGTGTTGTTGTGATGTGTTTGTGAATGGGTCGGTCAGTACGGTACAATTTGCCTTTCGAGTTGCTGCACTTGTTTATAAATGACTTTGTGTGTGTTTAGTCTCACCAGCCTGCGTTGAAAAGTGCGAGACCTATGATTTGCCGTGTGCTTTGTTTCAATTGAACGGAGCTCGTTGTGTGTACGCGGTGTGGCTTCATCACTGTGTGTATCGATTCAATGTAATGCGCGGATGGTATAATCCCTTCTCTTGCGCGCTTTGCAGTGTTTTATACCGGTGTGTTTTTAACGCGAAAAGCAGAGAATACGCAACACACAACTTACACACTTACTAGCTTTAAAAAAAAAAAAAATGAACAATTATTACAGTTACCGGGGTTAGGAAGAGAACGGACGGTCGGTGGTTGTAATTATGTAGAGGATTTAGTTGGGTGTGTTTAATTTAGATAAGTGAAGTAGTTTATTTATTTATTTATTTATTTATTTATTTATTTATTTATTATAAAAATGTGGTCAGTTGAAATCGATGTGCAAAAAAAATAAATTCACAAAAAAAAAAAAAAGATCCTGTTATACAAAACTTGTAGTATTTATTAATACAATATGTTTAATTCAATATGTTTAGTGCAGTATGTTTAATAGTGCAGTATTTCGTTGCCGCTGTGTTAACTGTTGTGGAACAAACGCATGTGTAGCTTGGAAGAGTCAAACGGCACATCCGTGTAACGATGCAGGCGTCTGTTGTTGTGAAGTAGATCTGGCGATGCTGTACACCTAGTCCCAGGGATAGCAATTAGATTCCTATTGCAGCAGTTTCACCCATTCCAGGTTTTACTACCAGCTTGATTATCCACAGTGTGTGCAGGTAACCAGCGCAGGTGTGTCTTTAAATAGCGAAACCAGGAGTGGATCAAACCCCCATGCAGTGGAAGCCTTATTCCCATCCCTGAGTTTATCCATAACTTCAAAACCTTGATAAATTCCGAACAGGTGAAACTAAGTCAAGTCAACAAACCTTTTGTCTCGTGTTAGAGATGATGTG
>CM072709.1:1693841-1757332 GCA_036884735.1 Huso huso | reverse complement strand
CAAATCAGCGAGCTGTAGAGGTCTGATTGATGGAGACGATCCTCCTCAAAAAAGTAATTCCCGCCCCGGACACAGGGTGTGTGCTTTCAGTAACTCTTGCCTTTTCGCGACAATTCACACTCACTTTACACGTTCAGTAAAATCAATTAATCTGCGGTTAGAAGTGAGCTAAAAAAAAAAAAATCTGACCTGTTTTAAAGTCTCCCGGAATTATGGGACCAGTTGGCAACCCCTAATATTAACTATTTGAACACAGCTGACTGGGGAGGCAAATACTGAGGTGATGTTTCACACACTTACAATGAAATCTGTACGCTGACAGATACATATATGCATAAACCTCTATTTCTGTATGTCAACAAAAATGAAACATGACGTAGCTCGAATGTTGCTCGCTTTTAATGCAGCATCGGTGTAGTATGGCACAGCAGTGTCAAGGTAATTTCTGCCCTCACTGGACTATGAGCTCGCTGTCACACTCACAGGCGCTAACGCTGCGATATCCGTTGCTGAGTATACTGAAATGCAGGCATTGACGCTGACTAACACCGCTGTCTTCCAGAAACTCCTCCAAAAAATAACCCCAGTGCAACTTTCTCCGCCATTTCTGAAAAAACGTTCTTCTAACACATACCGTTCAATGAGACCTAACTTACGCCTCGTAGCGCCAAAACACACGCATATTGAACGCTGCCCACCAACGAGGTTATGTTCTTTTAAACGCATCTGTAAAATCAGAATTCAAACACAGCAGGTCCACGTTTTATTTGCTCGGTTTCAGTCGTTTTATTTCAAATGCAGAGAGCGAGAGAGGCCAGAGTGGTTCATTGACAGGGTCCATCAGGATTGAGGTGAAATGCGGTTGTTTGTGGAAGTCGGTATGTTATTTCTGCCCATTACAAACTCGAGTTAGTAAATGGAAAATACAAATTACAGTTAATCCCCACCCTCCCTCCTCCGTGGTCACTTCTAAAGACTCTTGCATCAAATTCAATCGATAAATATTTCATGAGCTGTCGTTCTCCACACTAACCCCGCCCCTCATGAATAATTAACGAGCCCCTGCCTCCGTGATGCAGTCCCCCGCCCCTGCGGTTCCGCTTGCATGTGTACGGTGCTGGTGGTGTGAGGGCGCACTCTGGGGTGCAACAATATTCATAGACGATTTAAACCTTAAATATGTCTATATATATATATATATATATATATATATATATATATGGAGGGGGAAACAAGGAGAACGAAACGTCTATTATAAATAACCTCGAAACAAGACAATACTGTTTGTTCAGTTTCCCTCACACTGGGAGCCTGTGATGTCGTGTTATACCTTTTTAAATACATTATTATAGGACACAGGTGCGTATAGTTTATCTTGTTTTGTTTACTAAAACCGAAACGCAATGATTGTGTGCAGTTTTGTGTGTCATGGCTTGCACTGTGAGGGAGGCGCCCGATGCTGATCGATTCTCGGAAGGGTTCTTGCCTGGGACCAGAAACCGTGTTTTTTAAATGGTATATTTTGTTTAATGATTATGAAGCTTAGTTACAGTACGGGTTGGCATATAATTTGCAAACACGTATTACCAGTAATGAATATCACGTGTTGTATGTTTGTAGTGTTTGATTTAGTAAAACGTTTCTTTTTTTATTATGGCTGAATTTCTATTTGGTATCTGCTAATAAAACCGTTGGTAAGTATTAGTTAATACAACGCTAACAAAAGTATTATTATTATTATTATTATTATTATTATTATTATTATTATTATTATTATATACTTTTAATATAAATGAATTGTTTTTAATATTGTTTTGTTTATTTTTGTGGTAGCAGTATAAATTTCTTGGATTTAAGTACTGTTTGAGAATTCATTGATTCTGCAAAGTGTATACTTTGTATTAACCAAAGAATGAAATCATATTACAAAAACGAACTTAACTAAAATTTGCTTTTCCTTGAATCATCTGAAAAGACATAAACTAAAATACATTTTCCACATTTTCACTTCCTGGTCACTTTATTAGAACGTTTGCTCTGATCACAGCCTTAACATGGCACAGACTCCACAAGGTGTTGGAAGGTGTCTTGAGGATCCATTCACTCATTATTGACATGGCACAGACTCCACAAGGTGTTGGAAGGTGTCTCCAGGGATCCATTCACTCATTATTGACATGGCACAGACTCCACAAGGTGTTGGAAGGTGTCTTGAGGATCCATTCACTCATTATTGAGATGGCACAGACTCCCACAAGGTGTTGGAAGGTGTCTCAGGGATCCATTCACTCATTATTGACATGGCACAGACTCCACAAGGTGTTGGAAGGTGTCTCCAGGGATCCATTCACTCATTATTGAGATGGCACAGACTCCACAAGGTGTTGGAAGGTGTCTCCAGGATCCATTCACTCATTATTGAGATGGCACAGACTCCACAAGGTGTTGGAAGGTGTCTTGAGGATCCATTCACTCATTATTGAGATGGCACAGACTCCACAAGGTGTTGGAAGGTGTCTCCAGGGATCCATTCACTCATTATTGACAGGGCACAGACTCCACAAGGTGTTGGAAGGTGTCTCCAGGGATCCATTCACTCATTATTGAGATGGCACAGACTCCACAAGGTGTTGGAAGGTGTCTCCAGGGATCCATTCACTCATTATTGACATGGCACAGACTCCACAAAGGTGTTGGAAGGTGTCTCCAGGGATCCATTCACTCATTATTGAGATGGCACAGACTCCACAAGGTGTTGGAAGGTGTCTCCAGGGATCCATTCACTCATTATTGAGATGGCACAGACTCCACAAGGTGTTGGAAGGTGTCTCCAGGGATCCATTCACTCATTATTGACATGGCACAGACTCCACAAGGTGTTGGAAGGTGTCTCCAGGGATCCATTCACTCATTATTGAGATGGCACAGACTCCACAAGGTGTTGGAAGGTGTCTCAGGGATCCATTCACTCATTATTGACATGGCACAGACTCCACAAGGTGTTGGAAGGTGTCTCAGGGATCCATTCACTCATTATTGGGGCACAGACTCCACAAGGTGTTGGAAGGTGTTCCAGGGATCCATTCACTCATTATTGACATGGCACAGACTCCACAAGGTGTTGGAAAGGTGTCTCAGGATCCATTCACTCATTATTGACATGGCACAAGACTCCACAAGGTGTTGGAAGGTGTCTCCAGGGATCCATTCACTCATTATTGAGATGGCACAGACTCCACAAGGTGTTGAAGGTGTCTCCAGGGATCCATTCACTCATTATTGAGATGGCACAGACTCCACAAGGTGTTGGAAGGTGTCTCCAGGGATCCATTCACTCATTATTGACATGGCACAGACTCCACAAGGTGTTGAAGGCGTCTCCAGGGATCCATTCACTCATTATTGAGATGGCACAGACTCCACAAGGTGTTGGAAGGTGTCTCAGGGATCCATTCACTCATTATTGACATGGCACAGACTCACAAGGTGTTGGAAGGTGTCTCCAGGGATCCATTCACTCATTATTGAGATGGCACAGACTCCACAAGGTGTTGGAAGGTGTCCAGGGATCCATTCTCATTATTGACATGGCACAGACTCCACAAGGTGTTGGAAGGTGTCTTGAGGATCCATTCACTCATTATTGACATGGCACAGACTCCACAAGGTGTTGGAAGGCGTCTCGGGGATCCATTCACTCATTATTGAGATGGCACAGACTCCACAAGGTGCTGGAAGGTGTCTCAGGGATCCATTCACTCATTATTAACATGGCACAGACTCCACAAAGGTGTTGGAAGGCGTCTCCAGGGATCCATTCACTCATTATTGACATGGCACAGACTCCACAAGGTGTTGAAGGTGTCTCCAGGGATCCATTCACTCATTATTGAGATGGCACAGACTCCACAAGGTGTTGGAAGGTGTCTCAGGATCCATTCACTCATTATTGACATGGCACAGACCACAAGGTGTTGGGAAGGTGTCTCCAGGGATCCATTCACTCATTATTGAGATGGCACAGACTCCACAAGGTGTTGGAAGGTGTCTCAGGGATCCATTCACTCATTATTGACATGGCACAGACTCCACAAGGTGTTGGAAGGTGTCTCCAGGGATCCATTCACTCATTATTGAGATGGCACAGACTCCACAAGGTGTTGGAAGGTGTCTCAGGATCCATTCACTCATTATTGACATGGCACAGACTCCACAAGGTGTTGGGAAGGTGTCTCCAGGGATCCATTCACTCATTATTGAGATGGCACAGACTCCACAAGGTGTTGGAAGGTGTCTTGAGGATCCATTCCTCATTATTGACATGGCACAGACTCCACAAGGTGTTGGAAGGTGTCTCCAGGATCCATTCCTCATTATTGACATGGCACAGACTCCACAAGGTGTTGGAAGGTGTCTTGAGGATCCATTCCTCATTATTGACATGGCACAGACTCCACAAGGTGTTGGAAGGTGTCTCCAGGGATCCATTCACTCATTATTGACATGGCACAGACTCCACAAGGTGTTGGAAGGCGTCTCCAGGGATCCATTCACTCATTATTGACATGGCACAGACTCCACAAGGTGTTTGAAGGTGTCTCAGGGATCCATTCACTCATTATTGAGATGGCACAGACTCCACAAGGTGTTGGAAGGTGTCTTGAGGATCCATTCACTCATTATTGAGATGGCACAGACTCCACAAGGTGTTGGAAGGTGTCTCAGGATCCATTCCTCATTATTGACAGGGCACAGACTCCACAAGGTGTTGGAAGGTGTCTCCAGGGATCCATTCACTCATTATTGACATGGCATAGACTCCACAAGGTGTTTGAAGGCGTCTCAGGGATCCATTCACTCATTATTGAGATGGCACAGACTCCACAAAGGTGTTGGAAGGTGTCTCAGGGATCCATTCACTCATTATTGAGATGGCACAGACTCCACAAAGGTGTTGGAAGGTGTCTCCAGGGATCCATTCACTCATTATTGACAGGGCACAGACTCCACAAGGTGTTTGAAGGCGTCTCCAGGGATCCATTCACTCATTATTGACATGGCACGAACTCCACAAAGGTGTTTGAAGGCGTCTCAGGGATCCATTCACTCATTATTAACATGGCACAGACTCCACAAGGTGTTGGAAGGTGTCTCAGGGATCCATTCACTCATTATTGACATGGCACAGACTCCACAAGGTGTTGGAAGGTGTCTCAGGATCCATTCACTCATTATTGAGATGGCAACAGACTCCACAAGGTGTTGGAAGGTGTCTCCAGGATCCATTCACTCATTATTGAGATGGCAACAGACTCCACAAGGTGTTGAAGGTGTCTCAGGGATCCATTCACTCATTATTAACATGGCACAGACTCCACAAGGTGTTGGAAGGTGTCTCCAGGGATCCATTCACTCATTATTGAGATGGCACAGACTCCACAAGGTGTTGGAAGGTGTCTCAGGGATCCATTCACTCATTATTGAGATGGGCAGACTCCACAAGGTGTTGGAAGGTGTCTCCAGGGATCCATTCACTCATTATTGAGATGGCACAGACTCCACAAGGTGTTGGAAGGTGTCTTGAGGATCCATTCACTCATTATTGAGATGGCACAGACTCCACAAGGTGTTGGAAGGTGTCTCAGGGATCCATTCACTCATTATTGACATGGCACAGACTCCACAAGGTGTTTGAAGGCGTCTCCAGGATCCATTCACTCATTATTGAGATGGCACAGACTCCACAAGGTGTTGGAAGGTGTCTTGAGGATCCATTCACTCATTATTGACATGGCAACAGACTCCACAAGGTGTTGGAAGGTCTCCAGGGATCCATTCACTCATTATTGAGATGGCACAGACTCCACAAGGTGTTGAAGGTGTCTCAGGGATCCATTCACTCATTATTGACATGGCACAGACTCCACAAGGTGTTTGAAGGCGTCTCAGGGATCCATTCACTCATTATTGAGATGGCACAGACTCCACAAGGTGTTGGAAGGTGTCTCCAGGGATCCATTCACTCATTATTGACATGGCACAGACTCCACAAGGTGTTGGAAGGTGTCTCGAGGATCCATTCACTCATTATTGACATGGCACAGACTCCACAAGGTGTTGGAAGGTGTCTCCAGGGATCCATTCACTCATTATTGAGATGGCACAGACTCACAAGGTGTTGGAAGGTGTCTCCAGGGATCCATTCACTCATTATTGACATGGCACAGACTCCACAAGGTGTTTGAAGGCGTCTCCAGGGATCCATTCACTCATTATTGAGATGGCACAGACTCCACAAGGTGTTGGAAGGTGTCTCCAGGGATCCATTCACTCATTATTGAGATGGCACAGACTCCACAAGGTGTTGGAAGGTGTCTCCAGGGATCCATTCACTCATTATTGAGATGGCACAGACTCCACAAGGTGTTTGAAGGCGTCTCCAGGGATCCATTCACTCATTATTGAGATGGCACAGACTCACAAGGTGTTGGAAGGTGTCCAGGGATCCATTCACTCATTATTGACATGGCACAGACTCCACAAGGTGTTGGAAGGCGTCTCAGGGATCCATTCACTCATTATTGAGATGGCACAGACTCCACAAGGTGTTGGAAGGTGTCTCCAGGGATCCATTCACTCATTATTGAGATGGCACAGACTCCACAAGGTGTTTGAAGGCGTCTCAGGGATCCATTCACTCATTATTGAGATGGCACAGACTCCACAAGGTGTTGGAAGGTGTCTCAGGGATCCATTCACTCATTATTGACATGGCACAGACTCCACAAGGTGTTGGAAGGTGTCTCCAGGATCCATTCTCATTATTGACATGGCACAGACTCACAAGGTATTGAAGGTGTCTCAGGGATCCATTCCTCATTATTGAGATGGCACAGACTCCACAAGGTGTTGGAAGGTGTCTTGAGGATCCATTCACTCATTATTGAGATGGCACAGACTCCACAAGGTGTTGGAAGGTGTCTCCAGGGATCCATTCACTCATTATTGACATGGCACAGACTCCACAAGGTGTTTGAAGGCGTCTCCAGGGATCCATTCACTCATTATTGAGATGGCACAGACTCCACAAGGTGTTTGAAGGCGTCTCAGGGATCCATTCACTCATTATTGAGATGGCACAGACTCCACAAGGTGTTGGAAGGTGTCTCCAGGGATCCATTCACTCATTATTGAGATGGCACAGACTCCACAAGGTGTTGGAAGGTGTTCCAGGGATCCATTCACTCATTATTGAGATGGCACAGACTCCACAAGGTGTTGGAAGGTGTCTCCAGGGATCCATTCACTCATTATTGACATGGCACAGACTCACAAGGTGTTGGAAGGTGTCTCAGGGATCCATTCACTCATTATTGACATGGCACAGACTCCACAAGGTGTTGGAAGGCGTCTCAGGGATCCATTCACTCATTATTGAGATGGCACAGACTCCACAAGGTGTTTGAAGGCGTCTCAGGGATCCATTCACTCATTATTGAGATGGCACAGACTCCACAAAGGTGTTGGAAGGTGTCTCCAGGGATCCATTCACTCATTATTGAGATGGCACAGACTCCACAAGGTGTTGGAAGGTGTCTCCAGGATCCATTCACTCATTATTGAGATGGCACAGACTCCACAAGGTGTTGGAAGGTGTCTCCAGGGATCCATTCACTCATTATTGAGATGGCACAGACTCCACAAGGTGTTGGAAGGTGTCTCCAGGGATCCATTCACTCATTATTGAGATGGCACAGACTCCACAAGGTGTTGGAAGGTGTCTCCAGGATCCATTCACTCATTATTGAGATGGCACAGACTCCACAAGGTGTTGGAAGGTGTCTCCAGGGATCCATTCACTCATTATTGACATGGCACAGACTCCACAAGGTGTTGGAAGGCGTCTCCAGGGATCCATTCACTCATTATTGAGATGGCACAGACTCCACAAGGTGTTTGAAGGCGTCTCCAGGGATCCATTCACTCATTATTGAGATGGCACAGACTCCACAAGGTGTTGGAAGGTGTCTCCAGGGATCCATTCACTCATTATTGAGATGGCACAGACTCCACAAGGTGTTGGAAGGTGTCTCAGGGATCCATTCACTCATTATTGAGATGGCACAGACTCCACAAGGTGTTGGAAGGTGTCTCCAGGGATCCATTCACTCATTATTGAGATGGCACAGACTCCACAAGGTGTTGGAAGGTGTCTCCAGGGATCCATTCACTCATTAATATTTAGGCAGACAGAGGATGGGGATGACGAAACGTTCAAACAGTTGGATTGAGATCCGGGGATGGCCGTGGAAGAAGTCTCTGTCATGCTCCTCAAACCAGTTCTCCTGGACGGATGCAGTATCGGGTCAGCGTTGGGGGGGTCTGTAGCGATGCTTAAACTGTTCATTCAGCCTGCCAGAGTAATCAGGGACCCCAGGTATACCAGAGAACAGGTCCCACACCAGGACAATGCCACCCCAATCGGGAGACAGACACATCCTAATAAAGTGGCCAGGGTAGTATTACAGCAATAACACCCTGCAGATAATCTGAGCTCATTCCTCTGTGTTTGGTATTATTGCCCAATTCTAATTCTGATGTAATTCTCTTCCTTGCTAGGTGTGGGTAAGTCTTGCCTGCTTCTACAGTTCACAGACAAGAGGTTTCAGCCAGTTCATGATCTCACTATAGGTAAGAAACTAGTTCCATTGAAGATCATTTGGGAAGGGTATAGTTAGCACACTGTGGTCCCATTCTACCAGCCTCACCCCATTGCAGCTGCACTATGCTTGTGCTGCCATTACCCCTCAGTATAATACATTGCCATTGAAGGTAATGCATTTTTAACTAATCACTTTGCTTTCCTCTCCTTCCCTTCACAGGGGTTGAGTTTGGAGCAAGAATGATAGACATCAATAGGAAACAGATCAAACTTCAAATCTGGGACACTGTAAGTATTTTAGTACTGACTAAGAGGATGTCAATCAATAGGGAAGCAGCAGCTGATTGGTTAATGAATGGGGTTGGGGCAAATTACACTCCTGTGAAATGATCTAGGAAGTGCAAGACTATCTGAAAGTAAGGCGTGCAAACAGAGAGCTTTCTTTACCCATACCATGTAATTGTCCTGTGCTTCCATTTGCTATATAGGTCTCCAATGTGCAGTTTTGATACACATGTCATAGCAGATTTGCATTTTCATAAAAAGAAATCTGGTACTGCACTAGGTTAAAGGAAGCTCTCAGATCAGAGGGATGGGGATCATGGAAGTGTACTGCTGGATCTAGTGTAGTACTGGATGTTTTAAAATTGAAACACACGTGTGTTAAAACAGAATAAATGTAAGATGTATTATGTTCGCTACACTCCCTTTAATAGTTTTTTAATCTTAATATTCCCCCCTTGCTATTTTAGGATGTGTGCTATCATCATTCTGAGTGATTCTGGTAATATCGAGTGCATTTTTCTCAATCTGCATTTACCTGGCTTTGAGTTGCTCTGAGCTTGCCTGGAGAATTCTAACTGCCTCATTCCACTGCAGTGTGTTTTGTGTGTTTTGTGATTTTTTCTTCAGGCAGGGCAGGAGTCATTCGATCCACCCACCGCTCATACTACAGAGGGGCTGGTGGCCTTGCTGGTGTATGACATCACCAGGTAAGAGGTCTGTTTGTGACATCACAAGGGCTTGTCACAAGATGTGTGTTTTATTATCCATTGAACTCCTGCTTTTCTATCAAAATGAATTGTATATTCGCCAGAAGGTTTGTCTGTTTGACTTTCTAGTTTCTTTTAGTTTTACCTGTGCAGAGTTTAAGAGCAGTGTGTTTGGTTTTATAATTCAGTGTTTAAAGTTATGGATCTGCAAGCTGCTTTGGTGTAGTTGTTGTGACCTCCAGCCTCTAGAGGGTGTGGTGGCTGGGCCTTGGTGAGTTTTAACGTGTGAAGTTAAAAACAGTATGGCAATGCCATCATCCTGTGTGGTTCTGCTGCTCCAGTATTAGGGTAGTGCTGTATCATTGTGTGTGGTTCTGCTGCTCCAGTATTAGGGTAGTGCTGTATCATTGTGTGTGGTTCTGCTGCTCCAGTATTAGGGTAGTGCTGTATCATTTGTGTGGTTCTGCTGCTCCAGTATTAGGTAGTGCTGTGTCATTGTGTGTGGTTCTGCTGCTCAGTATTAGGGTAGTGCTGTGTCATTGTGTGTGGTTCTGCTGCTCCAGTATTAGGGTAGTGCTGTGTCATTGTGTGTGGTTCTGCTGCTCCAGTATTAGGGTAGTGCTGTATCATTGTGTGTGGTTCTGCTGCTCCAGTATTAGGGTAGTGCTGTGTCATTGTGTGGGTTCTGCTGCTCCAGTATTAGGGTAGTGCTGTGTCATTGTGTGTAGTTCTGCTGCTCCAGTATTAGGGTAGTGCTGTATCATCCTGTGTGGTTCTGCTGCTCCAGTATTAGGGGTAGTGCTGTATCATCCTGTGTGGTTCTGCTGCTCAGTATTAGGGGTAGTGCTGTATCATTGTGTGGTTCTGCTGCTCCAGTATTATTTACCCTTTAAGTACAATCCATTTGAAAAAAAAACGAGAAGTAAAATGTACAGGTGTTGTACAAAATGTATCATTGTGTGTGGTTCTGCTGCTCCAGTATCAGGGTAGTGCTGTATCATCCTGTGTGTGGTTCTGCTGCTCCAGTATTAGGGTAGTGCTGTGTCATTGTGTGTGGTTCTGCTGCTCCAGTATTAGGGTAGTGCTGTGTCATTGTTCTCTATGTTTTTCTGTATCTGGCTCTGAGCTCGTCTGGAGAATCCTACATGCCGGGCACTGAACAGCACTTCTCGTTCCATTCAGATCATGTGACAAAATGACCTTTCAACTTGGTTGGTCCCGCCTCCTCATCCACTCTTTAAAGTATGTTGAAAAATCACATGATTTGAATGGAATGAGGAAGGCTGTTCAGAGCCCAGCAGTTAGGATTCTCCAGACAAGATCAGAGCAGCTCAGCCGGGTAAAGGTAGATTTATAGAAAATGAACTCAAGATTGAAAACAGGACCCAGAAGCACTCAGAATGACTGTAAACACCATAACAAGGGAAAGTTGAACAAATACACAGTTCAGCAGTTCACCACACAGGGGGCAGTGTACTGCAGTGTGAATGATGCTTTTTAACACCTTTTAACAGAAGGACGTTTAACCATTTAACCTCCTGGCTGGAAGACGCCAGACAGCATGCCAGCTCAATATGGTGATCATGCTGATCGGGAACAAAAGGTAAGAAACTCTGAAGTCCAACTCGCTGTTCGAAACTCCATCTACAATTCAGCTGGCTTCTTAAACTCCATCTACAATTCAGCTGGCTTCTTATACTCCATCCTACAATTCAGCTGGCTTTCAACTCCATCTACAATTCAGCTGGCTTTAAACTCCATCTACAATTCAGATGGCTTCTTAAACCCATCTACAATTCAGATGGCTTCTTAAACTCCATCTACAATTCAGATGGCTTCTGTAAACTCCATCTACAATTCAGATGGCTTCTTCAACTCCATCTACAATTCAGATGGCTTCTTCAACTCCATCTACAATTCAGATGGCTTCTTCAACTCCATCTACAATTCAGCTGGCTTCTTCAACTCCATCTACAATTCAGCTGGCTTCTTCAACTCCATCTACAATTCAGCTGGCTTCTTCAACTCCATCTACAATTCAGCTGGCTTCTTAAACTCCATCTACAATTCAGCTGGCTTTAAACCCATCTACAATTCAGCTGGCTTTAAACTCCATCTACAATTCCGCTGGCTTCTTCAACTCCATCTACAATTCAGTCAACTTTAAACTCCATCTACAATTCAGCTGGCTTTTAAACTCCATCTACAATTCAGCTGGCTTTAAACTCCATCTACAATTCAGCTGGCTTCTTAAACCCCATCTACAATTCAGCTGGCTTTTAAACCCCATCTACAATTCAGCTGGCTACTCCATCTACAATTCAGCTGGCTTCTTAAACCCCATCTACAATTCAGCTGGCTTCTTAAACCCCATCTACAATTCAGCTGGCTTCTTAAACCCCATCTACAATTCAGCTGGCTTCTTAAACTCCATCTACAATTCAGCTGGCTGCTTATACTCCATCTACAATTCAGCTGGCTTCTTAAACTCCATCTACAATTCAGCTGGCTTCTTATACTCCATCTACAATTCAGCTGGCTTAAACTCCATCTACAATTCAGCTGGCTGCTTATACTCCATCTACAATTCAGCTGGCTTCTTAAACTCCATCTACAATTCAGCTGGCTTCTTATACTCCATCTACAATTCAGCTGGCTTCTTTAAACCCATCTACAATTCAGCTGGCTTTTTTTTTTTTTTTTCCAGTGCCTTGCGTAATACTGTAATAAATCCTCCCTCCTTTCAGAGTGTTTGACTGGAGGTCTTTATTGTTCATTGTGCACCGGTCTGCAGGGGCATTCTGCTCCATTGACATCATTTTCACTTTATTCTTTGCTTCTGACCAGAGATTTCCAAGCTGAGGAAAATCCAATGAAACGGGTGTCAATCATACCTGATGCTTTCCCATTGCTCTTTGGATAGCTCCGCCCCTCTCAATCACAGCTGGTCACAAACGACTCCTAAACTGAAACCTGTTGTGTGATTAACAAGGTGTTCCAATGAGGAACCCCAGAAATACTCTACAAGGGAGGGACTGACTCGTTTGTGAGCCCCTGAAAAATACCTGTTGTAAGAAGCAGAGCAATCCTATGAAACAGACACACACATACATACATGCTGTTCATATGTGTCATGATCAACACCATTTACATCATACTGTAGCTCTAACACACACAGTCACTCACACAGACACGCCAATCACACACACACTCACACAGACACACATACTCACAGACACTCATTCACACACACACACGCACACACACTCACCACACAGATACTCACACAGATGCTTTGCTTTTACCATAAAAACTCCCACTTCCAGTTTTAGTTAATGACGCAATGCATTCTGGTACTTGTAGTCCTGCATCTCTAAGTAAAAGAGAAAGAGATGCCAGCTGCCCTTATAAAGGTTTACCACTGTATTTTGCACTGTATTTTATATTTTATTTATTTATTGTATTTGTGTATGTTTTTTATACAAAAGTACCCAAAGCACTGTACAGTACATAGCAGAAAAAGAACAAACCACAATACATTTGTACAGCATGTCACACATACAGCTGCCACAGTCAGACCATTTAAATAACACATTTAAATAACAGTATACACATAATACAAAAGCAGCAGTTTTAAAGTTACATTAAAACCCACTAAGATAAGAAAGCCATTTTATAAAAGTCTGTTTTTAGTCTTAACTTGAAAACTGTAACGGGTCCCAGCTTCCGTGACAAAGCGAAGGCAGAGCATTCCATAATTTCAGAGCTCTTGAGATAAAGCCCTACCTCCCTGTGTTGCTTTTGTTGACCCTGTGAATAACCAGCAGCCCCACATCCTGTGATCTCAGAGTGCGGTTTGAAGATACAGGGTCAGTAACTCCTGCAAATAACTAGGTGCTAATCCATTCAGGGCCTTGTAAGTTAACAGCAACATCTTAAAATCAATTCTATATTGCACAGGAGCCAGTGTAAAGAGGCCAGAACAGGGGTAATATGTTCACTTTTCCTAGCTTTAGTCAGAATTCTAGCGGCGGTATTCTGAACAAGCTGTAAGCGGTATACCACATGTTTTGGAACACCAGAAAAAAAGTGCAATACAATAATCAATTCTAGATGAAACAGAGGCATGCCTTAGTCTCTCGGGCATCAGATGCAGAAATAATTGGTTTAAGTTTGGCTATATTTCTCAAATGGTAAAAATACGAGTCTGAAATGAAGGTGACCACCAAACTCTAAAGCTCTGTATTTTGCACTGTTTCAGATGCTTTTTCCATGGTTATACTATAATATTTACCATAGTTTATCATGGTTTGCCATGTTTTTTTAATATGCTTTACTATACCTTTCTGCTTTGCAATGCTTGCCAATGCTTAACCATGCTTTCACTGTGCTTTATTACACTGTGCTATGCATTTACTATGGGAGACTTTTCTAAGGGTCTAAGTGATACAGGTATGCAATAGATCTACATCACCTATAAAGCTTTAGGCTAATAAAATATATACAATTTATTGACAACAGAACTGTTGCTGGCTAGTTGACATTGTGGATAGTCTTATAAAAGTTTCCCATAGTAAAAGCAAAGTGTAAAAAGGAATTGTGAAGGCATGGTAGAGCATAGGTAAGCATTGCTTCTGCTACGTTTAAAAGGTGATGTAGGTCGTTTGTCTGTCCGTTGTTTTCCTGCTCGTTTCTCCGGACTCCAGTGACCTGGAATTGCGGCGAGATGTCGGGAGGGAGGAGGGGGAGGCGTTCGCCAGGGAGCACGGCCTGATCTTCATGGAAACATCGGCCAAGACTGCAGCCAATGTGGAGGAGGTAGGAACCAGGATCACTCTGTGTGTGGAGCACACAGCCAGAACCAGGATCACTCTGTGTGGAGGGCACAGCTAGAACCAGGATCAGTGTGTGTGTGGAGCACACAGCCAGAGCCAGGATCAGTGAGTGTGTGTGTGTGTGTGTGTGGAGGGCACAGCTAGAACCAGGATCAGTGTGTGTGTGGAGCACACAGCCAGAGCCAGGATCAGTGTGTGTGTGTGTGTGTGTGTGGAGTGCACAGCCAGAACCAGGATCAGTGTGTGTGTGGAGCGCACAGCTAGAACCAGGATCACTCTGTGTGGCGCGCACAGTACAGGATTTACTGTTGAAAAGATTACAGTTAAACTAGATACTGCTATTAATTGAAATGTGTTCTTTAAGGACAACCTGCTTAAAGCGATTGCAGCTAACAAAATAATTGTATAAATCTGACCCATTTTGCACTTTGATTAACTGCATAGCTCTCATATGTTTTGAAAGAAACATCGTTCTAGCAAACATGTATTTCATTCTAAAACATGCGATCTGGTACTGCTTTTAGGTTAAAGGAAGCTCTCAGTTTCTATGCCTTATTCTCGGTTATCTGTTTGCACTTCCTGGGTCACCTCAGCAGTGTCTCCTGGGTCACTGGCTGAAAGCACGTCAGTCACGAGGGGAAGCAGCTGATTGATTATTGACAGGGAAGTGCAGCACTAACTGAAAGCATGGCTTTCAAACAGATTTCTTTAATCCAGTGCAGTACCAGTGTCCTAGGAAATAAGTTGATCAGGAAATAATTTGATCAAGCTCTAGAATTTAAAGGGGAGGTTCCGTTCTAATGTCTATGAGCTTAGGCTGGGAAATAAGTGGCTCAAGCCCAGGAAATAAGTACATCGGGTGTATTAACTAACAGTAAATCATTTTAATGAATTTGTAAGTATAATTTATATTTATAAGTAGATCGGATATATTCGACAGTATGACGCTAGATAAGGAATGTGAATATCGCTGTAATATATATTAGCAGCAAATAAATAATTTAAAATGAATTCTATGATTGTACATTTCTGATTGTGTATTTCTGTTTGTGTAACAAACGTTAACTAGCAAAATGTTTTCATATTTGACGTTATTTTGCATTTCTGGAGGTGTTTTTGTTTTGGGAAGCAGTACAGTATGGACAGCAGGTATGAAGCGATTGTCCAAAAGTTAAAGCATGAGTTTCAATCATGGAAAAAATTGAGCTCCATGCTGCGATTATTAACTATGCCACCGTACACATCAATCACATGATGTACTTGAAAACGTTGCTTATACAGCATTATTATTTTATATTTGTTCTTTCATTTATTTTTACATACAATACTAATAATTAGGACAGAAAACGAACAGGAGACTGGTTATCATAGTGCATGTATTTCAATTACAAGTGTGGGAAGAAACAATACATTAATTAGTTAAACACTAGAGAGGTAACGTTTTTGGTAAACCGTGGTAAATACCTGTAGTTCAATACCAACCAAGATAGCTATTGTAAGAAAGAGATCATACAGTATATGTAGGCTACTGTATATCAGCATGATTTTAAAAATGGTAAATTCCTGCAGTGCAGCAACCATATAAGACATAATGAGCAATCAGATCTACCAGCACGCTTTTTCATTTCTGTATTTGTCCGATCAAGAGGATTTGACAGGGTCCTTTTTTTTTTTTTTTTTTTTACATAGTACAAATCTTATCCCTTAGTAATACTATATATTACTGCAAGGAATACAATTGTCACGTTTATGAAGAATATGGCATTTATGTTAATGTGTATTGTGCAAACAACATGAGAGATTTTTTTTTAATTCCCAACCTGAATATACGACACAATTCCTTAATAAAAAAAAAAATATTAAAATGTAAAATACGACCTTGTTACTAATATTATTGATGTGGCATGTCATTAGATTATATTACTGAAACATTTTAGTTTTGATTAAAGATTGACAACATTTTGACGTGTAAAATCATTTAATATATAAATAAATCTCTGCGATCACACATAAACTACATCTGATTGACAACGATGTTATAGAAACATAAAAAGACAGGGATTTAAAACATTTTACCGTATAAAGAGCCATCGATCACACATTTTCAAGTTCATACGAACACGCACCAACACACACAGTCTAGTAAATAAAAAGGCCAGATAAAAATAACAAGCCATGCAGTGAACCTCCCCTTTAATCAAACTTACTTTTGTCTACTTTTGCCTTACTGCGCTTGCGCGATCAACTTATTTCCCGGTCAACTTATTTCCTACGACACCGATATCATGTTAACAAAAAAAAACACGTTTGGTATAACATGTGTTTCTTTCAAAACTGCCCATTTGAGACACACCCTGCAAGCTATGAAATTGTTTGTAGCTGCAAGCGCTTTTATAGGACTGTACTGCGTTTTTGGTTGAGTTTTATCCTTAATCTCTAGAGTTTCACCGACTTGTTTGCAGGCCAGGGAGGTTCTATGTTAGTATCTTTAGAAGATTAATCTGACTTCTGTTTCCTAGGCATTTATAGACACTGCCAAAGAGGTATACCATAAGATCCAGCACGGGCTATTTGATGTAAACAACGAGGTAGGTGCATTTTTCAAGTGTTACTGGACTAGAGTTCAGTTAAAGTGATTGCAGCTGACAAAATAATTCCATACATCTTCCCTCAGCTACACATCTCTCAAAGTGCATCTTCTATCAGCTACACATCTCTCAAAGTGCATCTTCCATCAGCTACACACCTCTCAAAGTGCATCTTCCCTCAGCTACACATCTCTCAAAGTGCATCTTCTATCAGCTACACATCTCTCAAAGTGCATCTTCCATCAGCTACACACCTCTCAAAGTGCATCTTCCATCAGCTACACATCTCTCAAAGTGCATCTTCCCTCAGCTACACATCTCTCAAAGTGCATCTTCCCTCAGCTACACATCTCTCAAAGTGCATCTTCTATCAGCTACATCTCTCAAAGTGCATCTTCTATCAGCTACACATCTCTCAAAGTGCATCTTCCCTCAGCTACATCATCTCAAAGTGCATCTTCTATCAGCTACATCTCTCAAAGTGCATCTTCCTCAGCTACACATCTCTCAAAGTGCATCTTCTATCAGCTACACATCTCTCAAAGTGCATCTTCCATCAGCTACACACCTCTCAAAGTGCATCTTCCCTCAGCTACACATCTCTCAAAGTGCATCTTCCCTCAGCCACATCTCTCAAAGTGCATCTTCCCTCAGCTACACATCTCTCAAAGTGCATCTTCTATCAGCTACACATCTCTCAAAGTGCATCTTCTATCAGCTACACATCTCTCAAGTGCATCTTCCCTCAGCTACACATCTCTCAAAGTGCATCTTCATCAGCTACACATCTCTCAAAAAGTGCATCTTCTATCAGCTACACACCTCTCAAAGTGCATCTTTTATCAGCTACACATCTCTCAAAGTGCATCTTCCCTCAGCTACACATCTCTCAAAGTGCATCTTCCATCAGCTACACATCTCTCAAAGTGCATCTTCTATCAGCTACACATCTCTCAAAGTGCATATTCCCTCAGCTACACACCTCTCAAAGTGCATCTTCCCTCAGCTACACATCTCTCAAAGTGCATCTTCCCTCAGCTACACACCTCTCAAAGTGCATCTTCCATCAGCTACACGTCTCTCAAAGTGCATCTTCTATCAGCTACACACATCTCTCAAAGTGCATCTTCCCTCAGCTACACATCTCTCAAAAGTGCATCTTCTATCAGCCACACACCTCTCAAAGTGCATCTTCTATCAGCTACACATCTCTCAAAGTGCATCTTCCATCAGCTACACACCTCTCAAAGTGCATCTTCCCTCAGCTACACACCTCTCAAAGTGCATCTTCCCTCAGCTACACATCTCTCAAAGTGCATCTTTTATCAGCTACATCTCTCAAAGTGCATCTTCTATCAGCCACACATCTCTCAAAGTGCATCTTCCCTCAGCTACACACCTCTCAAAGTGCATCTTCCCTCAGCTACACATCTCTCAAAGTGCAGTTTGGAAGGATTGTTATAGTAAACATGGATTTCATTTTAAAGCATCTGGAACTGCGCTAGATTCAAGAAGTCTCTGTTTGCACAAGCCATGCTTTCAGATAGTGCTGCACTTCCTTGGTCACCTGGAGGGTGGAATTGTCCCCTCCCCTTCAGTCTCCTGTTATTAACTAATCCGCTGCTTCCTCTATTGATTGACATGCATTCAGCCAGTGACCTAGGAGACTGCTGAAGTGACCCAGGAAGTGCAAGTGTAGGAGATATCCTGAGAATAAGGTGTAGAAACTGAGAACTTTCTTTAAACTAGTAGGAAACATCATGTTTTAAACCGAAAATACATTTCTTTCAAAACTGCACATTTGAGATCTATGTTGCTAATAGAAGTACACACATAGGTAACATTAATGGAATTATTTTGTTAACTTTAAAAATAAACCCATGAATAAATAACACAAAAACATTTTTATAATTGTCTTTTTCAATTTCAGGCAAACGGTATTAAGATTGGACCTCAGCACTCACCGTCTCATATGGACCGATCTGGAACATACCAAAAAACCATCTGAAGCAGGGGGACTCGGTTTGCTGCTAGACTGTACCATTTAAAATTTAAAATGCCTTTTTCTCCCTCTTCCCTCGAATATAAAATAAATAAAATGCCTTTCCTTTTAAGGGATTATATTGCAGTGTCAAACAGGATTGTGGGGCTCTGTCTGTCTGCAGCTTTAATGAAACTAGACTCTGTTAGATTGTAGTAAACTAACACAGACACCAAGAAGGGATTCTATTGTAGAGTCAAACTGAACAGGATTGTGGGGCTCTGTAGCTTTAATGCAACTAAACTCTTTTCAGAATGTAGTAAACTAACACAGACACCAAGAAGAAGGGATTATATTGTAGTGTCAAACTGACACTTTAATATACAAATATGTGGGCTTTAAATTAAGCTGTGGTTTTTATTTGTTATTGTATTATAGTGCTGTTTTTATGTTTAACATGGAAGTGTACATACATTAAAATGGTTCAACGTTATTAAATATTGTTTCATTTTTAATGATATGTAGAATGCCCCTGTGCTATACGATGCTTCCATTAAAATATGAACAGAGTAGAACAAATAAACAAGTCAGTATGCTTCCTGTATTACATACATTACTGGAGGAATATGATCTTTTCAATAAAGAAAATTATTTAAATTTCAAACTTCTTCTTGTTGATAAATGAAATGGTAGCCGTGTCAGTCCAGAGATGAAGGGGACGTGATACCGTTTATTGGACTAGCTATTTGTACCCTAAAGTCCTGAATAACTATAGGCCAATCTCCAACCTACCATTCTTAGATAAGGTTCTAGAGAGAGTCGTTGCAATTCAATTACAAACATTCCTAACTGTTAATGGTATATTTGAGAAGTTCCATAAGAACGCGTTTACAAGAGGAGGCCATTCAGCCCATCTTGCTCGTTTGGTTCAGTCTGGTTTTCGTGCTGCACATAGCACCGAGGCGGCCCTTGTCAGAGTTGTGAATGATCTGCTGATAAGCTCCGACTCGGGCTTTCCATCGGTTTTAATTCTTCTAGATCTAAGTGCTGCCTTTGATACTGTAGACCATTCCATCCTACTGAATCGTCTTGAAAGCACAGTAGGACTGTCTGGCCTTGTCTTATCCTGGTTCAAATCTTTTACCTTCCTGATAGGTTTCAGTTGGTCTCTATTGGGAGGTAAAATCGGCATTATCGGAAGCTGTCTGTGGTGTTCCACAGAGCTCCATTCTAGGTCCCTTGTTGTTTTCATTATATATGCTATCGTTAGGTGACATTATCCTCAGACACGGAGTGAACTTCCATTGCTTTGCTGATGATAGCCTGCTATATTTGTCCCCAGAGCCAGGAATGTCTTCTGCCTGGGTGTGATTAGCTACTTGCCTTACCGACATCAAGCATTGGATGTCACAGAATTTTCTAATGTTGAATTCAGATAAAACAGAGGTTATGCTAGTGGGCTCACAGAACCAACTAAAAGGAAATGTGGGATTACATGAGCTTGACCCTTGCAGTCTCTCATCATTTCAAAACTAGAAATTAAGAGTTTGGGGGTCATCTTTGATCCTGATCTCTCATTTGAAACTCATATTAAGGAAGTTACTAAAGTATCTTTTTACCATTTGAGAAATATAGCCAAACTTAGACCAATTATTTCTGTATCTGATGCTGAGAGACTAATCATGCCTTTGTTTCATCTAGAATTGATTATTGTAATGCACTTTTTTCTGGTGTTCCAAAACGTGTGGTATCCCGCTTGCAGCTTGTTCAGAATACCGCTGCTAGAATTCTGACTAAAACCAGGAAAAGTGAACATATTACCCCTGTTTTGGTCTCTTTACACTGGCTCCCTGTGCAGTATAGAATTGATTTTAAGATGTTGCTGTTAGCTTACAAGGCCCTGAATGGATTAGTACCTAGTTATCTGCTGGTTATTCACAGGGTCAACAAAAGCAACACGGGAGGTAGGGCATTATCTCGAAGAGCTCCGAAATTCTGGAATGCTCTGCCTTCGTTTGTCAGGGAAGCTGGGACCTTTACAGTTTTCAAGGCAAGACTAAAATCTTAGTGGTGTTTTAATGTAACTTTAAAACTGCTGCTTTTGTATTATTATGTGTATACTGTTATTTAAATCTGTTATTTAAATGGTCTGATTGTTGCAGTTGTATGTGTGACATGCTATACAAATGTATTGTGGTGTGTTCTTTTTTCTGCTATGTACTGTACCGTGCTTTGCGGTACGTTTGTATAAAAAGCGCTATATAAATGCAATAAATAAATAAATAAATAAAATAATGAAGATATTTAACTTAAAAGAAATATTGTGTTGAAAAAAAAAGCAAAAAGTGTGTAATTTATAATGTTCCCCAGAGTGTTTTGAAAAAAGGACACCATTTCCAAGATGCTACTGGAAAAAATTGGTCTTTAGTGAATTTCTATAGCAAGGGAGTCAACTACAGCAAGAGAACGCCTGGTCCTGGGGGAGCATCCCACTGAAAAGTGCTTGGTCCTGAAAGGGTAAACACAGGCGTGGGAAGCTGACATTCTGAAGACCCGGAGAAAGCTATACGGTATGTAGGCTACCTAGTCTAATTGGAACTGGGATACAAACACTTCACTATCGAGTTCATCTCTGCAGCAGGACAGACTGAGTAAGCACCATAAATATATACTGAAACATATTCATGTTTTGTTTTGCTCAAATTATTATTATTATAATTTATATATATATATATATATATATATATATATATATATATATATATATATATATATACTAGAAGAAGCCCAGGACATGGGATTTTATGGGGGAGGTGGCCTTTGAGATGTGTGATGGGGTACCCCCTGTCCCTGGGTGTATTTGGTTTATTTTGTTTTGGGTTATGTAGCATGCTGCCAGTGGCAATGCTGGCAGCTGCAGTGGTGCGTCGTACTCCGAAAGTAGCAGTGGCACGGGCAGCGGTCCTGCTGCTCTCAGCACGGGCACACTGGCAGTGGTGGCAGCGCTGCTTACTCCGGCAGCTGGCAGCAGTGACTACTGAGGGTGGAGGTGGTCTCCTCACCTTTCCCCCTTCTCTGTAGCCGGTGCTCCCTTTTCTTGGGCTCGGGAATTTCCGCAGCGCAACTGCTCCTGCTGGACACAACAAAGCCATGGGTGATGACAAGCAGGCATCCTGGGCGGTGACATGCAGGCATCCCGGGCGGTGACATGCAGGCATCCCGGCGGTGACGTGCAGGCATCCCGGGCGGTGACGATGCAGGCATCCCCGGGCGGTGACGTGCAGGCATCCCGGGCGGTGACATGCAGGCATCCCCGGCAGTGACATGCAGGCATCCCCGGGCGGTGACATGCAGGCATCCCCGGGCGGTGACGTGCAGGCATCCCCGGGCTGTGACGTGCAGGCATCCCGGGCGGTGACGTGCAGGCATCCCCGGGCGGTGACGTGCAGGCATCCCCGGGCAGTGACGTGCAGGCATCCCTAGGCTCGGCAGCCACAGGCAGTTCAGGACAAGGCAGGAGCTGACCCTCAGGAGGTAGCTTTAGCTCCTCTGGTGATGGAGGCGGGAGCAACGTCTCCCTCTGGCAGTGGAGGCAGCGGCAATACTGACCACAGTGCGGGGCACTCTGGCCACTGTTCCTCCTCCCCCTCCTCCCGGAGGGGGCAGGGTACCAACTTGAGACCTCGAGAAGGCGGAGGCAGGCTTCCCGGCAGCTCTCCTGCCATCTAGTTGGCAGGGGTGTGGGGTATTCCGGCCGTATCAACGGTGGCCATGGAGACAGTGGGCCTTCTCCCTTTTTAGCGCCGGACGCTTGGGCTCCCCTCGTGGGCTCTGGGCCAAGCGGGACTTCGAGCTCATCCACCTCCTCGCTTGCATCCCGTCGACCTCGGGCAGGCTTCCTGGAGTACTCCTTTGTACCCACGGATGGGGTCCCATGGCCGGGTCCGAGGGTTCACCTCCTGCTTCCTCCATCCCTCTTTAGGGCAGGTGTCTGAAGGGCACGTGGAAGGGGCAGTGCATGGTGGTGTGCCCGGGTTTGGTACAGCAACCTTCAGGCTTTGGCCATTCCTCTGCTTTCCCCTTCGGCTTTTCCCTTTTTTCACACACACACAAAAAAAAATATGTTGTAGTTTTTTTTTTTCCAAAAATTCCCCTTTAGTACTATTCCTGGCCTGCCTCTGTGTAGGCACTGTTATCCCATGCACTGACAGAGAGAATGGAACACACACACAGTACTGTGGTGAAGCGCTGCTGCTTGTTTTCATAATAAATAAAAAGGGTTTCATAATAAATAAGAGGTTTTAACAAAACAAAGCACTTTACAAAAACAAACTGCACGATGGCCAAACAAAAAAACACAAAACCCTGAACCAAGCAAGTATCGCGCTGGTTTTAAAGCCAGCACCAGCCGAAGACTTGGGGGTCAAATGAAATGCATTTTGCATTTAAATGTATTTAAACTGTGAACTATTTGCATTTCACTTGGTATTTGCCTATTCTGAAATACAAGTATTTGCATTTGTATTAAAATCATGGGGAAGCTTCAAAAACATTTCTAATGCATTTAAATACTGTTTGATACATTGCAAAAGTTGTTTTCACCTGTGTGTAACCCCTGTTCATCAAGACCTGCAAATTATTATTATTTATTTAATAACAGATGCCCTTATCCTGAATAACTTACAATTGTTACAAGATATCACATTATTTTTACATACAATTACCCATTTATACAGTTGGGTTTTACTGGAGCAATCTAGGTAAAAGTACCTTGCTCAAGGGTACAGCAGCAGTGTCCCCACCTGGGATTGAACAGCAGTGTCCCCACCTGGGATTGAATTTGAGGTGTGGGCAGCAGTGTGGAGTAGTGGTTGGGGCTCTTGGTCCAGAGCCCTAACCACTACTCCACACTGCTGCCCACACCTCAAATCACACCTCTATAAGCACCATGGATTCAGCTCAATCAAGCTCACCTGTTCATGATCTCAGCCTTTGAAGTATGAAGGAATGACACAGTTTTGACAAGCAAAGGTAGGTAATTTAAATTATTCAATTGCTATTTATTGAATGCTTTGTTGTTCTGAGTAAATCACCAGCTGTAACTATTAATGATTATAAATACCCTGCATAGATGTTGGAAAGTTAGATAATATACAAAAGAATACAACAGAACATTGTGGTATCATTCTACTTAGGAAAGTCAACCCTGTTTGTAAAGATGTCAAGTACAGTTCAGTCTGTGATACAGCTGTACTGGAAAGTGCTTGATAAGCCAGGTGACAAGGGTAAATACCCTGTAAATGTAATTATTAGTTTCCTGACTCAACTAAAGCAACATCCACTCTGCTCAATCATCTTAAGGTATGATATATGCAAGTGTACTCCTTATTTTTGTTCTGTTTTGTTTCAGAGGAAACACAAGGAAGTCTACAATGAGTTTACTTCATAATTGCCAGACCAGCAGGAGGAAGTCCAAGTCCACAGACCGTCTCCAAACTGACATCACTGATGCCCTAGTGTCCTTAACTGCAGGAGACTTGATCCCACTCTCTGTGGTTGACAGCACATGCTTCTGTTCATTCTTGATCAAGCTGGACCCATGGTATTAGGCTCCCAGCAGAACACATCTTGTCTCGATGCTGATTTATGAGAAGTGTATGCAGCTCAAAGAAGATCTCGCCCTTCATATGCAGCAATCCCAGAATGTCTGTGTGACCCTTGACATCTGGTCTAGCAGGCAGAGGCGCAGCTATATTGGGATTACTGCTCATTTCATTCAGGACTGGACAATGAACTCTGTCATGCTTGCTTGCAAGCGCTTTTGTGGATCTCACAGAGCTGAGAGTATAGCTGGCTTTAATCTCACAATGAGTAGGCTGTGTGGTCCAGTGGTTAAAGAAAAGGGCTTGTAACCAGGAGGTCCCGGTTCAAATCCCACCTCAGCCACTGACTCATTGTGTGACCCTGAGCAAGTCACTTAACCTCCTTGTGCTCCGTCTTTTCGTGAGAGACGTTGTTGTAAGTGACTCTGCAGCTGATGCATAGTTCACACACCCTAGTCTCTGTAAGTCACCTTGGATAAAGGCGTCTGCTAAATAAATATATAATAATAATAATAATCACAATTAAAGTCACCAGCATAACCACAGATAATGCTGACCATATGATTAAGGCATTCTCCCTACCTGGCTTTCAGAATGTAGGTGTTAAGGATTCTTCCAGTGGTTTTGTGATGTTGATACAGGTGATGATGATCTTGTTGTCTACAATCTGACAGCACCAGCTATGCACAGCTGCAACAGAGGAACACATTCCTTGCTTTGCTCACACTTTACAGTTGGTCATCAAGGACGGTTTCAAGAAAGATGGTCAAATAAACAAGGTTTTGAGCAAAACTGCATCTATAGTTTCTTATGCCCGCAGGTCCACTCATGCATCAGATATACTAGAGTCTGTAAAATGCCTTCAGACAGCCAATACAACGCGTTGGAACTCTCAACTTAGAATGATCCGCTCCATCCTGAGGGTGACAGAGGAGAAGCTACGAGAACTTGACACTCCACAGCATCTCACTGTTTATGATAGGAATGCAATCAGTGACTTGATGGAGATTCTTGCACCATTTGAAAGTGCAACTCATTGCATTCAAGGTGAGAATACTGGCACTGGAAGTATGGCAGTGCCATGCGTGAGGATTCTGAAGGCTGAGATGAAGACTTTAAGTCAGAAATTTCAGTCACCCTTTGTATATACAAGCAGCTGTCACCTTATGAAGAGCTTGATGTATTCATAACAGCTTCGGTCTTGGACCCACATTCCAAGTTATAGTGGTGCACATACAGATAGTGGACAAAAAAAATGGAAACACCAATGTAAAGTCACTTAATAGGGCATTGGGCCTCTATGGTATCCCTCTCTGGAGTTCTGGGCGGACCGTTTTTGATGAAACTGGCTGCTCGCGCCCCAGGTTGAAATTTGCAGTCAGTTGATCTGCAGTTGCTCGTCTGTTTTGCCTTGCACTTGGAATGAATGCACGGATATCACGATCCTGGAGCATGCGCTTCCGCCCGCTGCTGCCCTTTGCTGATGTCATTCCCTCGGAGTTCCATGCCGACATCACCTTAGACACCGTTGCTCGTGAAACATCAGCAAGTTGAGCTGCCTTGGTCACTGAAGCTCCTGCCAAACGCGCCCCGACAATCACCCCTCGTTCAAAGTCACTGAGGTCTCCTCTTGCAGCCATGCTAGCCATAATTATAGGCAACCAGGCCTGTCCAGCATATTTATACGTGCCCCTAAGCATGCTGGGATGTTATTTGCTTAATTAACGCATGAACCACACCTGTGTGGAAGCCCTTGCTTTCAATATTCTTGGTGTCCCTCATTTACCCAGGTGTTTCCATTTTTTGTCCACTACCTGTACAAGCACAAAGGAGAAGCTTATTCTCAAGGCTGCAGCTGAAACTACTTGTCTGACCTTACAAACAGAAAAGGAAGTCTGTGAACCACCTGCAAAGAAAAGGAAAGGAAAAGGTACCACAGGGATCAGTATTCGGTCCTCTGCTATTCCTAATCTACATTAATGATTTAGATTCTGGTATAGTAAGCAAGCTTGTTAAATTTGCAGACGACACAAAAATAGGAGGAGTGGCAAACACTGTTGCAGCAGCAAAGGTCATTCAAAATGATCTAGACAGCATTCAGAACTGGGCAGACATGTGGCAAATGACATTTAATAGAAAAAAGTGTATAGTATTAGGAGGGCAGGCAATAAAAATGTGCATTATAAATATCATATGGGAGATAGTGAAATTGAAGAAGGAATCTATGAAAAAGACCTAGGAGTTTATGTTGACTCAGAAATGTCTTCATCTAGACAATGTGGGGAAGCTATAAAAAAGGCCAACAAGATGCTCGGATATATTGTGAGAAGTGTTGAATTTAAATCAAGGGAAGTAATGTTAAAACTTTACAATGCATTAGTAAGACCTCACCTAGAATATTGTGTTCAGTTCTGGCCACCTCGCTACACATCCTGTGAGGGTCTGGAACCAACTCCCCAGTAATGTTATTGAAGCTGACACCCTGGGATCCTTCAAGAAGCTGCTTGATGAGATTCTGGGATCAATAAGCTACTAACAACCAAACGAGCAAGATGGGCTGAATGGCCTCCTCTCGTTTGTAAACTTTCTTATGTTCTTATGTTCTTATGTTCTTAATTTATCTAATTGATTCAGCAGGGATCTGGAGGAATCCTAAATTGTGTTTTGGTAATTCCCCCTTTTTATGGGAGACTGGGATCACAAGGGCATTCCTATTTTAAGGGATAGACGGTCCCACTTCTGGATGTATCTGCAGCTCAGGCACCTGCTGTGTAAAGTGTTTGGTTCAAGTACTAACCCACCAGTGTGCAGAGACCCCTTGCACAATCCTGGAGATTTTTGGCAGGGGACACAAAGCTTCTGCTTACTATGCTCTGCTCCTACAAAGGACAGATAGATAGGTTTCAGCTTTACAATCTGTATGGGAGAGAGATTGAAATAATTATTTCACTGGGGCAGAATGGTCTAAAAAACATAAAAACAATGTCAAAAGAACATAAGAACATAAGAACATAAGAAAGTTTACAACCTAATCCACGTAAACACCTGTATACTTTAGTGAGTGAGCACAGAGATATTAGACATCTGGAACCGCAGTGGGACTGGGTTAAGACACTGGAACTTCTTATATTTATTGATTTATTTATTTATTTATTTATTATAATAATGGTGTTTATTTGTTTACTTATTATATGCACCTGTTTAATTGTCATTTTCTGTTTTCCTTTTCAACTGGTTATGTTTACAGATAGTTCAGTATGTTGCAATGTGTTTTGTTCATAACCTGTTGTTTTTATTTTGTTGTAAAAATGAGGAAAAATCAATAAAACGTTTTAATCTAAAAAAAAAAAAGGGCACATCGATCAGGGGCATGGACACTAAAGGGGCTTTAAATTTGGGCTTAGGAGCCACTACTTGGCACTCTGGACATGATACTCAGTACTGCTTCACCTCCTCATACACACAAGGCCAATAAAACCTTTGAAGCACCCTGTGGCAAAATGGTTCGCGCAGGTGTAGAGGTGATGCAGTGCTCAGTAATGATAGACACAAGACAGTTCACAATGAAAACAGCTCTTTATTTGGCGGGGTTGCGTGCCTGCAACTCTTAAATAATAAGAACGGGCTCTACACACCAATGTGTACTGTCTACAGCGCTAGTGCACGAACGCACGGTGCACATGGTGATCGGCCGATTGCGACAGCGTCAGTGCACGAGCGCACGGTGCTGCATGGTACACGGAGCACATGGTGATCGGCCGATTGCGACAGCGTCAGTGCATGAGCGCACGGTGCTGCATGGTACACGGTGCACATAGTGCTTCTGTACCCGGCCCCACAGTGTTCGGTGCCCCCCGCTACAGCACTAGTGGGTGAACGCACGACACCGCACTATTAATCAGTGCTTGTGCGCCGTTACAGCCAGTGCAAGCGGTGGCACAGCCCATGCAGAACACCAAACCCATGCCAGGCAAGTCGGGGTTCCACCCCTCCACGGCCAGCAATGCAAATATCCCGCAGGAGGATAAGCATACCCTCTGTGTGCGGTGCTTGGCCCTCGAGAGGGAGGTGTCCTGCAGCATCTGTGCGGCTTTTTAGCCCCGGGTGAAGGAACATAAGTTGGAGAGGCAAGTTCCGCATCCTCAGTGGCCAGACCATCGGCGGCTCTTGGAGCCCCACAGCCCCTCTTCCATGACCTGTCCCAGGACCCCCTGCTGGACATCCCCGATGCACAAGCCCCCCGTAGTCGCTCCCCATCTCCGCAGGTGAGAAGGATGAAGCGGCTCAGGTCCTGGAGCTCTTGGCCAGTCCCAGCTCCGTTGCAGCCCCAATTGCCATACCCCCCTCCCCCAGGGGAGATCAGGGTCGATGGGAAGAGGCATCCCAGCTGGTGCAAGAGGACACGCTTTCTATAGCGGCCTCTGGGGAGGGGGTCTCCTTCTCCTCTGACATGCAGGTAGGAGGGAAGCTAGAACCCCCTGCTGAGGAACAACCCAGCTTCGAGGTAGCCTCGGAAGCCAGTGCTCCCCCTGTTGTCCCGTGGATTTACAGGACGCATACTTTCACGTTCCCATTCGTCCAGAGCACAGAAAGTATCTCCGTTTCTCTTTTCAAGGAAGTGTTTACGAGTTTGCTGTGCTGCCATTTGGCCTCTCCCTAACTCCTTGTACGTTTTCAAAGTGCGTGGACGCTATCCTGGCCGTTCTACCTCAACACCAAATGCGACAGACACCATCGGCTGTCCTTGCGGTTGCATCATATGACCTTCAGGCTACTTACATGGGTTCAGAGGAACTTGATGTCCCTGCGGGTGATGCACATTCCCAGAGTGGTGAACTGGGCAGCGGACCTCCTCTCCAGGGAGGGTCCGCATCCATCAGAGTAGCGACTCCACCCTCAGATAGTGGAGCGCGTTTGGGAACGGTTTGGGAAGGCGCAGGTCGATCTCTTCGCCTTGGCAGAGACAACGCATTGCCCCCTATGGTACTCCATCCACCGTTTAGGTGGTCCACTTGGCGTAGACGCCCTAGCGCACGAATGGTCCAAAGCTTTTTTGTACTCTTTCCCGCCTATACCTCTGCTCTAGGCCTTTCTCGAAACGGTCCGGTTAGAGGAGGCATCAGTTCTCCTACTGGCCCCCAGGTGGCCCAGGAGAATCTGGTTCTCGACCCTGTGCCAGCTTTTACAAGGCCAGCCCTGGGAGATCCCACTGCACATGGATCTCCTAAGTCAGACGAGAGACACTCTTTGGCACCCAGAACCGGGCAGGTTCCTGCTATGGGTCTGGCCCCTGAAAGGGCCCGCTGGTTAGTCCTAGAGCTATCAGATGCGGTTGTGGGTACGTTGCAGAGCGCTAGGGCGGACTCCACTAGGTCCTTGTACACCTATAAGTGGAGGTATTTCCAAGCTTGGTGTCTGGCTGGAAGCCATGACCCAGTCTCTTGCCCTATGCCAGTCATCTTACAGTTTCTGCAAGAACTGCTTGATGCTGGTAGGTCACCTTCCACTTCGAAGGTGTATTTAGCAGCTATCTCTGCTTGCCATGCCCCCATAGACTCCGGGTGCGCGTTTCTTGGCTACCCGTTTTCTTAAAGGCGCTCAGCGATTACGCCCTCCCAGGAGGACTGTTGTCCCCGAACGGAGCCTTAATATTGTATGGAGGCTCTCACGAAGGCCCCGTTTGAGCCTGTATACTCCATGGAGTCGAAGTACCTGTCTATGAAGACAGCCTTCCTCGTGGCTATCACCTCCACTAAGCGGGTCAGTGAGTTGCAGGCGCTGTATATTTCAAGTTTAAGTGCCAGCTCGGATGCTAGCTAGCTATAATATAAACTGGGTGTCGTAAACATTAAATACTTTCTGTACTGACGATTATAACTAATTATACGTTACTGTAACAGGACGAGCAGCCCTGTACAGGGTTTGTTTATTTTAGAACGGGGTTTCCCCTCCGCCCCTGTGTTATTTTGTATTTGATTATTATTATTGTATTATGATTTAGTTAGTGTTTTTATATGACGGCGAAGCGCCGCGTATTTTGTTATGGTTTTGTTTATAGAAGTGACGGCGTAGCCGTTTGTCTGTTATTATTTAGTAGCGTGGATGGGAAGCCCCATCCACACAGTATTTAGAAAACTCGTGCAGAAGGTGGCCATCTCCCGAATTAATTAGGTGATTTAATTTGTTGCTAATCGGGAGATGGTCACCTGTATAAAAAGCCTGCAGCTCTCCAGCTCGGGGTGGGGTGTCAGAGAAGAGAGAGCGAGCAGCAAGCAAACGAAAATGAAACTAAAATTAAAAACAGATACAGGAACAGTGAAGGCTACAGCCCAGCCTGACCTGTATCATTTATTTTGTGTGTGAGATTTGTTTTGTTTGACTGTTTTGTTTGCTCTGTGAGCACAGTGTTTTTGTTTGAACCTTTTATTTTTTTTTGTTATTTGTTAATAAAAACGGCGTCGCCAGGTCTTTTATTTAGTTTAAGCTGCAGCGCCTGGTGTCAGAGTTTTTAGTTCCTGCCTCTGCCTGACGTCCCCGCCCAGTCATCCTGTCACAGTTACATACACGCATTAGACTAAATAAATGTTAGGGGCGGTGTGGCAAAGTGGCTGCTGAGTAGAACAGGTACAGAGGTGATGCAGTGCAGGAATAATCACAAAAGGAAACTGTAATCCGGTTTGGAAAAGGGGTCTTTATTTTGTATAAATCCCAGGTCCCGGACCAATACACACCAATGTGTACAGCTCGGCAGGAAAAAGATAATAATGATTTGCAAAACAAAACAAATAATAACATGTTATCCGCCCCACAATAATATTAAACACAGTTCCTGCAACAGAGTCTCGCCTTCTTCCAGACAGACCGACTTCCCGGCCCAGGGAAAGAACTGTCAGGCCAGCCCGTCCAAAGCCTTTCCCTTTCGCTGCTTAGCGCCCTCACAGGTCGGGAGGGAGATTTACAACCAGAACTCATTATATTTCTGTCACAGGCGGACATGTTATTGTAAAAGTAATGACCACAATCAACCACAGTACCAACCAGTTGAGATCAGTGACAGAGTTGATTAAATCCTCAATTTTGTTGAACGTTCGCAAATCCTGCGCTGTAAAAGCAGATGCGAAACTTAAAAAAAAAAAAATCTGGTTTAGTAATATAATCAAATCAACCATTAAAAATAACAGTAAATATACCAATCCAGTAGAGATTATACGAAACGCCCATTCAACGTGCTTCTTTCCACAGAGCGGGCTCCCATCTAAGCCCCGCCCACTCTGTCCGATCCTTCTTTTTATTATCTTTGATTTAGCTATACCGGTAAAGCAGCTTCCGGTCACTGCAAATTCCATATTGTTTGCTGCTGCTACTCAATCTTTTGGTCTTTTATTTTCGCCAGCGAGTTCAAATGTATCATCAAATATTATAATGGACCCTGTGGGGAGCACGACAGATGAAATTGAAATGGTGGAAATGACAAATGACTGCTTCCTAACGCAATTTGTCAAGGCACCGACTAGAGGGGAGGCACGCCTTGATTTAGTCTTTTCAAATAACGAAGACAGAATAACTAAAACAGAGGCCAGAGAGCCATTGGCAAACTCAGACCACAACATTTCATTTGAAATGGTTTAATAGATCAATTAAAAAAATATTCAGAGAAAAAAGGCACTTTCAGAGCATTTAAAAGGGACCAAAAAGTACACAGAAAGAGTACTTGGAACTGCAAACACAAGTCAAAAAGGAAGTTAGAAAGGCCAAGAGAGAGATAGAAATCAATATTGCTAAGGGGGCTTAGACCAATTCCAAAATGTTTTTCCAATATTATAAACAGCAAGAGAACATTCAAAGAGGAGGTTAAATGTCTAAGAGACACAAATGGCAAAATCATAGATGAAGAAAAAAAAATAGCAAATATATTAAATGATTACTTTTCACAGGTTTTTACAAAATAGGACACGGACAACATGCCCCACATGTCGACCTGTTCCTATCCAATTTTAAATAACTTTAGCATAACAGAGGCAGAAGTGTTAAAGGGACTAGGAGCTCTTAAAATATGGGCCGGGTGAGATCCTCCCAATAGTACTCAAAGAAATGAAAGAAGTTATTTACAAACCGCTAACCAAGATCATGCAACAGTCTCTTGACACAGGGGTTGTACCGACAGACTGGAAAATTGCAAACGTAATACCGATCCACAAAAAGGGAGACAAACCCGAACCAGGTAACTACAGACCAATAAGCCTGACTTCTATTATATGTAAACTTATGGAAACTATAATAAGAAAATTACCTATATGCTAACAATATCCTGGGAGACAGTCAGCATGGTTTTAGGAAAGGGAGATCGTGTCTAATGAACCTGCTTGATTTTTTTGAGGATGCAACAACGACAATGGATCATTGCAAAGCATATGATATGGTTTATTTAGATTTCCAGAAAGCTTTTGACAAAGTCCCGCATAAAAGATTAATTCTCAAACTGAACGCAGTAGGGATTCAAGGAAATGCATGCACATGGATTAGGGAGTGGTTAACATGTAGAAAACAGAAAGTACTGATTAGAGGAGAAACCTCAAAATGGAGCGAGGTAACCAGTGGTGTACCACAGGGATCGGTATTAGGTCTTCTGCTATTCCTAATCTACATTAATGATTTAGATTCTGGTATAGTAAGCAAACTTGTTAAATTTGCAGACGACACAAAAATAGGAGGAGTGGCAAACACTGATGCAGCAGCAAAGGTCATTCAAAATGATCTAGACAGCATTCAGAACTGGGCAGACACATGGCAAATGACATTTAATAGAGAAAAGTGTAAAGTGTTGCATGCAGGCAATGAAAATGTGCATTATAAATATCATATGGGAGATACTGAAATTGAAGAAGGGGTCTATGAAAAAGACCTAAGAGTTTATGTTGACTCAGAAATGTCTTCATCTAGACAATGTGGGGAAGCTATAAAAAAGGCCAACAAGATGCTGGGATATATTGTGAGAAGTGTTGAATTTAAATCAAGGGAAGTAATGTTAAAACTTTACAATGCATTAGTAAGACCTCACCTAGAATATTGTGTTCAGTTCTGGTCACCTTGTTACAAAAAGGATATTGCTGCTCTAGAAAGAGTGCGAAGAAGAGCAACCAGAATTATCCCGGGTTTAAAAGGCATGTCGTATGCAGACAGGCTAAAAGAATTGAATCTATTCAGTCTTGAACAAAGAAGACTACGCGGTGATCTGATTCAAGCATTCAAAATCCTAAAAGGTATAGACAATGTCGACCCAGGGGACTTTTTCGACCTGAAAAAAGAAACAAGGACCAGGGGTCACAAACGGAGATTAGATAAAGGGGCATTCAGAACAGAAAATAGGAGGCACTTTTTTACACAGAGAATTGTGAGGGTCTGGAACCAACTCTCCAGTAATGTTGTTGAAGCTGAAACCCTGGGATCCTTCAAGAAGCTGCTTGATGAGATTCTGGGATCAATAAGCTACTAACAACCAAACGAGCAAGATGGGCTGAGTGGCCTCCTCTTGTTTGTAAAATTTCTTATGTTCTTATGTTCTTAAGACCTTCCGATGTTAACAATAAACGACATGCACAAGATTGGAAAAGCCTCATGCAAAGCTCCATCATCCTGCATCGCCGCTGTCAACATTGTCACTGACAACATTGCTGCCCGTGGGCCCATTGATGCCTCCGTTCCTGGCCCAGGACTATAGGCAAGACTTTTGGGCTTTTAAGGGGGAGGTGGCCTTTGGGGCCATGTGTGCTACGCACAAGGGGGGGGGAGATATGTGACGGAGTACACCCCGCCCCTGTGTGTTTATTATTTTGTATTTGTTGCACTATTATTTAAAATGTATGTTTTGTGTATAAAAACTCAATGTTTTGTTATAATTGTTTACAGCCTGGATGAGGTTAAAATGCCCCAGCCAGATAAATCCATGACAATGTGTGGTCAACAGCGATTATTGATAAACTAGAATGTGGCTGAGGGGTAAATTAGATAATTGATAACCAGTTGACCCCTCGGCCACAATAGAAAAGACCTGCAGCTTTGGCTGAACGGGGTGGGCTGTCCAGAGGAGGAGAGAGACAAGTAAGAACAGATACTGAAAGTAAACAACTGCTACTAAATGCGGCTTTAAAACCAGCATGATACTTGTTTGATTCAGTGTTCCCTTTGTTTTTTTTTTTATCTGTTTCATTTTGCCAACGAGCCGTTTTGTTTTAAGAACATAAGAACATAAGAAAGTTTACAAACGAGAGAAGGCCCCATTCGGCCCATCTTGCTCGTTTGGTTGTTAGTAGCTTATTGATCCCAGAATCTCATCAAGCAGCTTCTTGAAGGATCCCAGGGTGTCAGCTTCAACAACATTTGTAAAATGTTTCTGTTTTGTTTTTTATTTATAATTAAAACGCACCGTAGTGCCCTCATACCCTGCAGTATTGTCTCTGTGTGTGCTATTCTCGTCCTGCCTGGCGTCACCCGTAAGCTAACCTGCCACAAGGTCCCAGCATCTGGGAGCATCTGGGAAAACTTGTTGTTGAAATCAGTTTGAGATCACTAGAAGACTGCACATTCACAAAACTTATAATTGTGCTAGAATTACATTGAAACTACAGTTTAAGATCGCTATACTAGACTGCACTAGAATTACATTGTAAATGCAGTTTGAGATCACTAGATTAGACTGCACTAAAATTACATTGTAACTGCAGTTTAAGATCACTAGACTAGACTGTACTAGAATTACATTTAAGATCACTAGACTAGACTGCTCTAGAATTACATTTAAGATCACTAGACTAGACTGCTCTAGAATTACATTTAAGATCACTAGACTAGACTGCTCTAGAATTACATTTAAGATCACTAGACTAGACTGTACTAGAATTACATTTAAGATCACTAGACTAGACTGTACTAGAATTACATTTAAGATCACTAGACTAGACTGCTCTAGACTGTACTAGAATTACATTTAAGATCACTAGACTAGACTGTACTAGAATTACATTTAAGACTAGATTTAAGATTCATTTAAGATCAGACTGACTCTAGAATTACATTTAAGATCACTAGACTAGACTGCTCTAGAATTACATTTAATATCACTAGACTAGACTGCACTAGAATTACATTTAAGATCACTAGACTAGACTGCACTAGAATTACATTTAATATCACTAGACTAGACTGCACTAGAATTACATTGTAACTGCATTTTAAGATCATTACATTTAGACTTGACTGCACTAGAATTACATTGTAACTGCAGTTTGAGATCACTAGACTAGACTGTATTGAATTACCTTTAAGATCACTAGACTAGACTGCACTAGAATTACATTTGTAACTGTGACAGAAATACAATGATTCTTGGTTGCATTTTAAATCTCCTGCCCGACCTGTGAGGGACTAGACTGTATTGAATTACCCGATCACTAGACTAGACTGCACTAGAATTACATTGTAACTGTTGACAGAAATACCTTGGTTGGACCTGTGAGGGTTAAGCAGCGAACAGAGTTCCCTGACAGTTCTTTCCCAGGGTTGAAGGGAAGTTGGCCAGCCAGGAAGGGGTGAGACTCTGTTGCAATAACGCATTGACCCGGAAGGGAAACGACGTGGCAGCCGCAGTTTGGAGAGGCGGTTGCGCTGGTTTACCAAGGGGTCATGTGTGACGGCATAAAAGGGTGACGGAGAATTGTAATCTGTTCCTTCGTTTTGGGTAATGCAGACCGGAAGGACCCGTATTATCGTATCGTGAGTGTTTTGTTTTGTTTGTCTAACTGTTCGCTTGTTGTCTGTTAGACGGCACCCAGCCGGAACATCACTGCACTAAATCACACTGTATTGTGTATTTACCACAAGCACTACTGCACTCACTGAGGACTGGTGACCGTGTATGTTTTGTCTGTGTGTGTCTATTTGTGAAATTGTGTGTTATTATTTGGGACTGCTCTGTGCATTATTTATACAGAGCAATACTCATAATTCTATACTGCCTGTATTTCTTTATAAGTTTCTGTTTGTCGTTGTTTCGATCACCGCTGGATTATAAATAAACACCCATCATATCACCAGAACTGTGTTTGTGGTTGTTTGGAGCCCTGCATCACCCCTAGACACCTGAATTACATTGTAACTGTTTGAGAACCCACTTTGCCACAAACTGCAATTTAAGATCACTAGACTAGACTGGACTGGAATTACATTGTAACTGCAGTTTGAGATCACTAGACTAGACTGGAATTACATTGTAACTGCAGTTTGAGATCACTAGACTAGACTGGACTGGAATTACATTGTAACTGCAGTTTAAGATCACTAGACTAGACTGGACTGGAATTACATTGTAACTACAGTTTAAGATCACTAGACTTACTAGAATTACATTGTAACTAGAGTTTGAGATCACTAGACTGGACTAGAATTACATTGTAACTGCAGTTTAAGATCGCTATACTAGACTGGACTGGAATTACATTGTAACTGCAGTTTAAGATCACTAGACTAGACTGGACTGGAATTACATTGTAACTGCAGTTTGAGATCACTAGACTAGACTGTATTGAATTACATTGGAACTGCAGTTTGAGAACACTAGACCAGAGTGTGCTAGAATTGCATTGTAACTGCAGCTTAAGATCGGTGATCACTACCCTAGACTGCACATTGTGCATTCATTCTAAAGATGAACCATTTTGTATAAGAATGGCATTGTAACGGCAGGTTGGTCGGTAGCACTAGACTTGACTGCCGTACCCAGCATTGCGGCCACACCGCTTCACTGATAGGCTTTACCCTGATCACGTGACGATCGTGCCTTTCCTTCACTGGGCGTGGCGAAGGGGCTTGCGACGTGGTTTCTGTCAGCGGCGGCGTGCAATACGTCTGGCGGCATTCGCAGTGCGTGGTGCAGTCACAGCCGCTCAATCAAAATAATACGAGTAATAAACGTGTTCTTTACTATTAATAATTATAATCAGGAACACGAGACCGGAGCGGTGAGGTGAGGGAGCGAATCGGAAGTAAGTGATGTCTGATTTTGTTGATTTCTTAAAGAAATTGTAGGGAATTGATCAACTTGTCAGGAAATCCTAGGGCAGCGAATGTTTGTGGTACAAAGCTCGTCTACAGCACCTGTCAACGCTGTACTGTTTATTTTGAATGGGCAATTGTTAAACACAGAAACGAACTGAGCAATCCGTTTTTCGTTTGTAGTGTTATTGCGTGAAATGCAATCCCTGTATGTGTATATATGTAGTGTAGACTAGGTCTGGGGATTATACCTGCTGCGGTACACGAGAAAGCGTCGTATATAATGTAGCGCTGGCGGTATTAGCAATCCCTGACGGGTAAACATGCTTCATTCGCACGATAGTATTTAACTCTCAGGGCAGCTTGACTTCACCTCTGTGTCTTTAAGAACACGCAGTTAACTCGCAGTGTCTGCTTGTGTTGTTAAACGCGCGACCCATCCTCCTTCAAGGCATCTAGTATCACACTGGCTCGAGGAAGGGTGACGCTGAAGCAAAACACCAAGGCTCTCTTTATAACAACCTAACACTGCTCTGTGCTGGTGGAGCACAGAAAGAGAAAGGGAGGCTCTTACACCCTCTGAACAGCCTCCCTCTGTGCTATTATACTCTCTGAACAGCCTCCCTCTGTGCTGGTGGAGCAGAGAAAGAGAAAGGGAGGCTCTTATACTCTCTGAACAGCCTCCCTCTGTGCTGGTGGAGCACAGAAAGAGAAAGGGAGGCTCTTACACCCTCTGAACAGCCTCCCTCTGTGCTGGTGGAGCAGAGAAAGAGAAAGGGAGGCTCTTATACTCTCTGAACAGCCTCCCTCTGTGCTGGTGGAGCAGAGAAAGAGAAAGGGAGGCTCTTACACCCTCTGAACAGCCTCCCTCTGTGCTATTATACTCTCTGAACAGCCTCCCTCTGTGCTGGTGGAGCAGAGAAAGAGAAAGGGAGGCTCTTACACCCTCTGAACAGCCTCCCTCTGTGCTGGTGAAGCAGAGAAAGAGAAAGGAGGCTCTTACACCCTCTGAACAGCCTCCCTCTGTGCTATTATACTCTCTGAACAGCCTCCCTCTGTGCTGGTGGAGCAGAGAAAGAGAAAGGGAGGCTCTTACACCCTCTGAACAGCCTCCTCTGTGCTATTATACTCTCTGAACAGCCTCCCTCTGTGCTATTATACTCTCTGAACAGCCTCCCTCTGTGCTGGTGGAGCAGAGAAAGAGAAAGGGAGGCTCTTATACTCTCTGAACAGCCTCTCTCTGTGCTGGTGGAGCAGAGAAAGAGAAAGGGAGGCTCTTACACCCTCTGAACAGCCTCCCTCTGTGCTGGTGGAGCAGAGAAAGAGAAAGGGAGGCTCTTACACCCTCTGAACAGCCTCCATCTGTGCTGGTGGAGCAGAGAAAGAGAAAGGGAGGCTCTACACCCTCTGAACAGCCTCCCTCTGTGCTATTATACTCTCTGAACAGCCTCCCTCTGTGCTGGTGGAGCAGAGAAAGAGAAAGGGAGGCTCTTACACCCTCTGAACAGCCTCCCTCTGTGCTATTATACTCTCTGAACAGCCTCCCTCTGTGCTGGTGGAGCAGAGAAAGAGAAAGGGAGGCTCTTACACCCTCTGAACAGCCTCCCTCTGTGCTATTATACTCTCTGAACAGCCTCCCTCTGTGCTATTATACTCTCTGAACAGCCTCCCTCTGTGCTAGTGGAGCAGAGAAAGAGAAAGGGAGGCTCTTATACTCTCTGAACAGCCTCCCTCTGTGCTGGTGGATCAGAGAAAGAGAAAGGGAGGCTCTTACACCCTCTGAATAGCCTCCCTCTGTGCTGGTGGAGCAGAGAAAGAGAAAGGGAGGCTCTTACACCCTCTGAACAGCCTCCCTCTGTGCTGGTGGATCAGAGAAAGAGAAAGGGAGGCTCTTACACCCTCTGAATAGCCTCCCTCTGTGCTGGTGGATCAGAGAAAGAGAAAGGGAGGCTCTTACACCCTCTGAATAGCCTCCCTCTGTGCTGGTGGATCAGAGAAAGAGAAAGGGAGGCTCTTACACCCTCTGAATAGCCTCCCTCTGTGCTGGTGGATCAGAGAAAGAGAAAAGGAGGCTCCCTATGCTCTGTGTTCAGTTTGTTTCCAAATTAAAATTCTTGCAATTAATAATAATAATAATAATAATAATAATAATAATAATAATTATTATTATTATTATTATTATTATTATTATTATTATTACTATTAAGATTCTAAATACCGGAGTGTAAAGTTACCAGTCTAATATGTTGAGATGACTACTGTTAAAAATATAGTAATTCGTGTTTTGTTTAGTACTGTAGAACTTTATAATTCCAAAAGCAATGAAATATATTCAAGATAAGCTCAGAACAGGTATTTTAAATAAATAAATAAATACAATGAGCAAATCAAATGATTTCAAAATGAATAAGGCCAACTTTGGAAGTTAAAATAAATAAATAATGTAAATATAAATGTCCCCAAAACTATAAACCTAAAGGAATAAACAGCGCTAAGAGCAAGTAGCAGCGTTTTAATAATACAACTGGTTGTAGAAAGTGTTATTTTATGTAAATCTTCATCTTTTCTGTGTTTGTTATGATTCCCATCGTGTTTCGAGCGCAGGCTCCACATTCCCCATAGAATCAACTAGGCCGCGCTTCTGTCCGCTCAACCAAACCCTCCACTACCCGCGGCCCTTGCGACAGACGGCGCTTTTAGCCAATGACGACAGAGGCACAGTTTGCCGACTGTTTATCGAGTCCAATGGCGGGGCGGCGGTTCGGTAGCGGGCGGGGCATGAGCGCCTGTAAGTTCATTCTTGCTCCGTGCTGCCCGTTTCCTGCGGGTTGAGGGATGGTGTTGTCAGAAGCGGAGATAGCCATGTGTACCACGGAAAAGGTAACCATCATTTGAATACAAAAATAACAAAATAACACATCTGGAACTGTAAATATAACATTTGAAGTCTGCATCCGACTAACAAACCCCGGTTTCGGTGTCTTTTAAAAGCCTCGGCCTTATATAATCTTATTTGCAGCACGTTTATATTGCAAGGCTTGGTGTTGTTGTGATGTGTTTGTGAATGGGTCGGTCAGTACGGTACAATTTGCCTTTCGAGTTGCTGCACTTGTTTATAAATGACTTTGTGTGTGTTTAGTCTCACCAGCCTGCGTTGAAAAGTGCGAGACCTATGATTTGCCGTGTGCTTTGTTTCAATTGAACGGAGCTCGTTGTGTGTACGCGGTGTGGCTTCATCACTGTGTGTATCGATTCAATGTAATGCGCGGATGGTATAATCCATTCTCTTGCGCGCTTTGCAGTGTTTTATACCGGTGTGTTTTAACACGAAAAGCAGAGAATACGCAACACACAGCTTACACACTTACTAGCTTTAAAAAAAAAAATAATGAACAATTATTACAGTTACCGGGGTTAGGAAGAGAACGGACGGTCGGTGGTTGTAATTATGTAGAGGATTTAGTTGGGTGTGTTTTAATTTAGATAAGTGAAGTAGTTTTTTATTTATTTATTTATTTATTTATTTATTTATTTATTTATTTATTTTTTATAAAAATGTGGTGAGTTGAAATCGATGTGCAAAAAAATAAATTCACAAAAAAAAAAAAAAAACGATCCTGTTATACAAAACTTGTAGTATTTATTAATACAATATGTTTAATTCAATATGTTTAGTGCAGTATGTTTAATAGTGCAGTATTTCGTTGCCGCTGTGTTAACTGTTGTGGAACAAACGCGCATGTGTAGCTTGGAAGAGTCAAACGGCACATCCGTGTAACGATGCAGGCGTCTGTTGTTGTGAAGTAGATCTGGCGATGCTGTACACCTAGTCCCAGGGATAGCAATTAGATTCCTATTGCGCAGCAGTTTCACCCATTCCAGGTTTTACTACCAGCTTGATTATCCACAGTGTGTGCAGGTAACCAGCGCAGGTGTGTCTTTAAATAGCGAAACCAGGAGTGGATCAAACCCCCATGCAGTGGAAGCCTTATTCTCATCCCTGAGTTTATCCATAACTTCAAAAACCTTGATAAATTCCGAACAGGTGAAACTAAGTCAAGTCAACAAACCTTTTGTCTCGTGTTAGAGATAATGTGTGTCAAGCTCAGGTTTAAAAAAAAAAAAATTCTTCCATAGCGAGTTAACCCCACTTGCATTCAATCATGTCAGCAACATGTGGAGTGAGGAGAAAGCGTGCTGGTCCTAACACATCAACAGTGTGATAGAATAATATACCATAGGAACCAGCAATGACATGTTTAACCACCTTTTAAGATATATCTCTGGATACATGCAGAAATGCAAGTGTGACATACAGACAGCTGGATGAACAACCTCAGAATGTATCGAGAATCTGATACTGGCCATCAATAATAATAATAATAATAATAACAACGTTTTTAGTTTTTCTGTTATGTGTTTCCCCAACCACAGTTTAGACAACCAAGCAATATGTTTATATTTAACACTGGGTATTCATTGAGTCACATCGACAGGGCAGCATGGATAATGTGTGGAAGTTGAAGTTATACTGGATGTGTTCAAAGTAAAGCCAATTCCCTGGTAATTGTACTGATGTTTTGTTACATATATATATTTTTTTAAAACTGCCCTCAACCTTTTAATTCTGAGGGTCAATTTCAATGAACTGAAAGGAGCGTACTAACTGGGGGTGATCCCGTGGTTAGTACGGAGGACGGTCCTAAACCAGTACGCAAGTTAATACCAATTGCAACAAACTAAGCAGCTCACGATAGTCCCCAGCTGCGTATTAAAATGTTCTCAATTGCAGCGAACCCAAAGTAACTGCTGTTGCTGATATAAAACACAATACTAAGTGAGTCCAGCAGTTTCTTTAGACTTACTAACTGCAACAAATATTAACAATCCCAAAATGTATTGCCAACTTTTATGAAACTGAACTATTCATAACCAAAAATTATATACAATTTTTTGAAATCTTCTGAGGGGGGGACAAACGTGTCTAAACTAGTTTCATCCTTATTCAATTTAACTTAGGCCTGTTTTATAAAATAAATATTCCAGTACGACTTTCCAGTGTCTCTGCTTTCAGCCTCTTCCACAGGGAAGGCAGCATTACATCTGCTTCAATGTGTTCTGTGCAGCTGTGCGCTGCTGTGGAATCCTTTCAGCCATCCTCCAGTTTCAATAAAATCCTTTTATATTCTCTATGAAATAGAGCTTTTGCTCCATTGTCTAATTTTGCACGCGACTGCTGGCCATGATTGTCTTCGTATGGATGTGCTGACAAATCTTATACGCTATACCTGAAATAAGTAATTAGCATTTCTGATTCAATTTTACACCTTTTTATAGTCTACATACACCTTTTGGTCCTATAAACGAATGCATTTGTTTTGTGTGTGAATTAATGAAAATTAGATTGGAAAATTAGATTGCACATGTGAATTTGGTTTAAGAAAATGGAAAATATTCTTATGCAATTCAGCCTTAGTATTTACTTTTGTGTGTAAATACATTTCCGTACATAGTTAAAAAATGTTAAAAAAAAAATTCGATCTTTTAATGAAATCTAACGCTGCTAAAAAATATAATAGCTGCAACCAATCACTCAGCTTGAGCCCCGTCCTCCCCCTTCAGTTCCTGTTTGGTAGCACACTATAATAAAGAGCTTAACCCTGAGCTCCGTACTAAACTGGGGATCAGCTCGTCCCCAACTTCGTTCCCCGTCTTTTTTCATTGTAATTGGTACGAAGTTAGTACAGCGCTGGGGATGATCCTGAGATAGTACCGTATTAGCTGGTCTGCAGTTTAGTCCACAGCTCCGTACTGAATCTACAAGCTTGCTGCAATTGACCCCCTGAGTGATTTGTACTGTGATTATTCAAGTGTTGTGTTTTTCTAAAATGCTTTGTTCAGGAGCTGCTATTTAGTTCTAGTTGCCTGCTGTAGGAGTATGTAACCCAGGCTAGATCAGCCACAGTGTCTTTATAGGGCCAGTGCCATCTAGTTATCTGCTGCTTTGATTCAAGTTACCTTTTGTTTTGCTGGCAGTGCAGCAGCTGTGCACTAGATGGGGCAAGTGCTTATTTTTTGGCTGATCTAGCCGGTGTGTATCTATGGCAGGCAACTAGAACGGAAGAGAAGCTCCTGAACTCTGAGTCAAAGCACTTCAACACAGACAAAAACCCTGTAGTATTTGAGCAGTTCAATAATAATTTAGAATGATTGCAAACACCATAACCTGTGTAAGGGGACAGTAACAAATTCATATTTTAAAGTACTTGCTCTTACAGGTTTTCATAGTAATCTAAGATAGGTATATGAAACATTTAAATGTTTAGAATATTTCCTAAGCGTTTAACCGCTGTCTCGGATACTGTATGCATGAGGTTTATACAGTAGGATGTGTGCAGTGTCAGGTGATTTTTATTCCATACACACAGAAAGGTTATATATGTGTAGTATGTTAAATACTAAAATCTAACTTCCCTTATGACATTTATTGTTCTCTCTGTCTCTGATTTGCAGAACCCATTCCAAGCTGTTTGACTGATCGAAGACACGCTTTCAATGGATATCCAGACTCAAGAACTGTGATACGCAGAGAGCCACAGTCAACGTAAAATCACATTTCACAAACTAACTCTCCTTCCTTGCCTCCTTTACCAACCCTCGACATCCGATTTATATAAAACTACCGGAAGGCAGTACAGACTTTACCCCTTTCTCCCAAAACGAGGGAGGGGAAAGCCACTGAAATCGTTACCAATTTACACGTGTCTGCAAAAGGAAATAATCATTGAACTACGACTGCTGAATGAAATCTACTATCATTGCTATCTTCACGTTATTCCAGTTCTTGTTCGGAGTAAATCATAATTTCTGTTTTGTTTTTGTTTTCAGTTTATTTTGTTTTATATGCTGGGGATCCAAACGTTTTCGAAATCCTTACAAGTTTGAACTTCAGTACGAATATAATATATATCAAGTAAAAAATTTGTCTTTTTATATATATATATATATAAAAAAATTAATGAAAACAAACTTAGGTCTGTCCATTATGGAATCAATTTAACTATAAAAAAATATATATTCTAATTTCAAATTATTAAATCATAAAAAAATAAAATTGATTTCAATTCACTGAAAAAATAAAGACATGGCAGACCCAATGATGGACCTTTTTGACGACCCTAACCTTTTCAACCTTGACCCTTTACCTGACGACACTTTCACTCAGAGCTCTTCGGACCCCATCGACGATGCCCTCCGGCTTGCGTTCGGACACGTGGCCACCCCCGCCGCAGCACGGAGCTCAGGCCTCGCAGCCCCAGCAAGCCGTCCAAACCACACAACCATATCTGTCCTTGCACGATTACAGCGGACAGAAAAAACAGGCGGTCCTGCAGGCGCCTTCTGCAACCACTGCAGTAGCAGCTACCACCTCTAAAGACCCCACCTTGCTGGGGGCGTCCGTTGCGGTGCCTGTCTCCACCTCCACGCTGACCACGGTGGTAAGAATGCCGTCAGCAGGACTGAAAACCATCGCGGCTTCTTCAAATCAGGCACATTCACAGACGGTCCCGAAAATCGTCATCCTGAAGGCCCCTGCGACCTCGGGGGCCGTCACTTCTCAGGGGCAGATTCACATGGTCACGACCAGCAGCGCCGGCAACAACGGGGGCAAAGTTATGCTGGGCAAAGTGTTGACGGGAACCCCTCTGCGGCCGGGGGTGTCCATAGTTTCCGGGGGGACCGTTTTGACCACCGCGGCCGCAGGGAATGCCAAGGGGAGCCTGGTGAATGCCGGAGTGGGTGGTGCCGGTGTGCAGAGAGTGGTCCAGACCTCGAATGGACCCGTGAAGCAGGTCCTGCTGCAGACCGTGCAGACCCAGCAGCAGCAGCTCCAGCCAGGTCAGGTGCAGGGCAGCAGCGCCACGCTCAAGGCACCCGGAATCACACTCACCTCCATCCCACAGGTAAACCAGCAGGAGAAATAGCCTTGCACCCGGGTCTGGGGTTCAGTACTACTGGTTCAGGTGTGTTATTGAAATGACCAGGTTGGTAGGTGCCAGGAATGCGAGCAAGAAGCCGCCCTGTTAAATCTGAAAGATTGTAGTTATTGTGCAGGGTTAGACACTCACACTAACCCTGCTGCTGCCCCCAGTCCAGTTTTAGGTATACTCTTGAAGTGATCAGATGCCAGGGGTTTGAATAACCAGACCCCTGGTAAATCTGCTCTGAATAAACTGATTCTCAGCACAGCTGTGAGTCTGTAGGTTTACTAATAGGAGGAGTTGTTCATGCATCTATAAGGGAGGAACAATTTATTCATAAGAAAGTTTACAAACGAGAGGAGGCCCCATTCGGCCCATCTTGCTCGTTTGGTTGTTAGTAGCTTATTGATCCCAGAATCTCATCAAGCAGCTTCTTGAAGGATCCCAGGGTGTCAGCTTCAACAACATTACTGGGGAGTTGGTTCCAGACCCTCACAATTCTCTGTGTAAAAAAGTGCCTCCTATCTTCTGTTCTGAATGCCCCTTTATCTAATCCCCATTTGTGACCCCTGGTCCTTGTTTCTTTTTTCAGGTCGAAAAAGTCCCCTGGGTCGACATTGTCAATGTCTTTTAGAATTTTGAATGCTTGAATCAGATTCAATTCTTTTAGCCTGTCTGCATACGACATGCCTTTTAAACCCGGGATAATTCTTCAATGTCTGTCTTTATCATGTCAGTAATATACTTAATTGTTGGTAGTTATGAAACCCAGCACTAGTGTGAATTTCCTAAATTGGTTCAACTAGAATTTAACTTAAACTTCAGTAGTTGAAATCTTTGAAACCTGGTGTGCATTGAAAATGTGCAACAATTTAAGCAGTTTGTAGAACAGGTTTATAGGTTGTATCTGTTGTAGCTAACAACATATTAAATATGCACTTCCATTCACATATAGGAGTCAAATGTGCAGTTTTGAAAGAAACACACATTCTAAAATTTTGTTCTAGATTAAAACATCTGGTACTACACTAGTTGAAACAAAGTTCTAAGCTTGCTTGCCTTCCCTTCCAGGAAATATGTTCCTTCACTTCTTTGATCTCTTCAGCAATATCTTCTGGGTTACTGCCTCAAAACATGTCGGTCAATGAGGGAAGCAGCTGATTGGTTACTGAAGTGCAGGAAATGTATGACAAGGCTTGCATACAGATTCCTTTAACCTAGTCTAGTACCAGATGTTAGAACACCCGTTTCTTTCCAGACGGCACGTTTGAGACCTGTTTAATGAATGGATGTGTGTGGCCGAGACATGCTTTGGACCTATTTTGTTATCTACACGTGCTTTTAAGGTCTTCAGTGAAACCTAGTAAATTCATTGGCAAGCATTTTCAGTAAAAGTCACTTTCTAATTGAAACATTTGTCGTTAAATTTACTCGGTTTCATAGTTCTGAATGGAATTCCTCCCCCTGATTCCTCCCCTGGTTCGCCCCTCTCTCTCTGCAGGGCGAATCGAAACGCATCACCCTGGTCCTGCAGCAGCCCCAGCAGGGAGGCTCAGTGAGCGGGCTGGCCGGAGGGCAGCGCTTCATCCTAGGGGGCCTGCCTGGGAAGATCGTGCTGCAGGGGAACCAGCTGGCAGCACTCACCCAGGCCAGGAACAGCGCGCAGGGAGGGGCTGGCGCAGGGGGGCAGCCAAAAGTGGTGACCATCCAGCTGCAGGTGCAACAGCAGCCCAACTGCAACACCAAGGTGAGTCCCGGCAAGCAGCACCACTGGAGGCAATGGAAATGTGTCCCTTGGGTATCTTTAGGTATGGTGGTTAGTGAGAGGAAGAGGTGGAAATGAGACTCCCATTGCATAGCAGTGTCGCCCATTCCAGGTTTTACTACAAGCTCAGGTGTGTCTTATTCAATGTGAAACCAGGAATGGATCAGACTGCTGTGCAATGGGAGTCTTATTTCCAATCCTGGGAAGGGTAATTGGATGAAGGGTAGTTGGAAGCCAAGGTGAGTCTAGGACGATGCCACATGTGGTACAATATTCTAGGTTAATATGCACAGGCGACCCTGCCTCTTGTAGCACAGTATTTAAAGTAGTATTGGATCCCCCGAGTCAGGTTTTCCCAAATTTCCATCTGAACCCCAAAACCAGCCTGTAAAACCCGTTCCCAGTATCAAACTGGGGCTGCAGCCACTTCCGCCTGCACTCTACAATCTGCAACTGGATGTTAAGCAAGAGTCAAAAGATCACCTATAATTTGCTATTTTATAAATTCATTCACCAGCCTCCAATGTTTTCTGGAGCCCACATATATTTTGTTTCTGCAGTCTGAAAATAGTTGAACCCACCACTGATAAAATAACTTGAGAAGTCCTTTTGAAACCGTGAAGCTGCTTACTCTTCAAATAGTGTTTTTCCTTTTCAACTTTGTGTTTTTTTTTTTTTAAGTGTATTTATTTTTTTAAATCCCTATAATACTACAGCACTGGTGTGTGTATGTCTAAAGCAAGGGTCTCCAATCCTGGTCCTGGAGGGCCGTTGTCGCTCCAGGTTTTTGTTCCAACTGTGCCCTAAATTAACTAATTGGACCAGTTAACCCTTTAAGGACCGGGATCGTGTTAATACTGAAGTGGGCTTCTAGGACCGCGATCGTGTAAACATGATAAAGCACTTTGTTTTGGTGACTTACAGGGCCAGTGTACTTTGCAGTGCAGGCATGAAGCACGTATCAATGGATAGGGGAGGGGCTGACGTTCACTTCCAGAGGGGCATTTGGTGTTTAAAGGGCGGAGACAGTTTACTGCAGCCCGGCAGAGACAAATGCAGAAACAAAACATCACAGGAACTTGTTTAGAGCGATTAAAAAAGGGGAAACACTGTAATTATATTAGAACAGTTATTCTGTCATGTGTTTTAATATACATGTTTCAACAACATTTATAAATGTCAAGAAACGGCTGTAAGCATATACTGTTTCATGAACTAAATGTATCGGGTATTTATAAATAGTAGTTATTCATTCCATTATTACCAGTAATAAACTGGTAATAATGGAATGAATAACTATTTATAAATATTTATTTTGAGAAAATAAATTGAGAGTAGTGTCCATTTATTGTTTATAAAGACCCTGAGAATAAACATGTGTTATGTCATTGCAATCACTCAGGTGAAACAATGTCTTGTAATTTGCCCAAACCATATTTTTCAACGAAATTTTCAGGAAGTATTGTGTGGTCCCTTGGGTCATAGAATAACACGTTTTTATACATGCATCTCTTAGCAGAATACATAATAAAAAACACTTCACTTAAACGCCTGGTCCTGGGGGAGCATCCCATTGAAAAATGCTTGGTCCTGAAAGGGTTAAGCTTCTAATAAGCACTTAATTGGTCCAAAACCAAACCTGGAGGGACATCCTGCCCTTCAGGACCAGGATTGGAGACCCCTGATCTAAAGAAATGATTTTTGCCCAAACTCTCAGCAGGTCAGGGTTATAATTAAGTATTTTAAAGCCTTGTATTAATAAGGACACTTCATTTTCTTGTTTTATTTTAAAGCCTAATATTAGAGAATTGTACCTGATTTCATGTTAGTGTTTTGTGTGGTAGATTGTGTCCGTTCAGTTCCACAGCAGTACTGAACTGCCTGCGTGCACCTTTGTTCTCCCTGTTCCAGCTGCAGCTGGTGTCTCCCTCTGGTGGCCAGCAGCAGGTACTGCAGTTCAGTCAGGGGCAGGTGCAGGGGCAAAGACTGGCAGTGCCTCTCAAGCTGCTGCTGCAGCCACAGGTACGTCATGCGGCGCGCATCGCTCCTCACTCGACGCCTGCGCCGCTCTCCTTGACGCGCGCGCCGCATCGCTCCTCACCGCGACGCGCGCGCCGCACGCGCCCTCACTCGCACGCTGCAGAGGGGATGCAGTGCAGGTGGTGGTACGTACGCATGCCACACTGCACACATTACAACACCTATCTGGAGAACCGCTTATCCCATTGTCATGAAACCTGTTAATTCTTCTATACTATTGTCTATCCAATTGTGATGAAACTTTATATTAACATGATTAACAAGTTATTGAGGGTATCAGATTTTGGGGCATTGAGGGGTGTCTGTCTGTACATCCGTCTGTATATCACTGTGGAAGGGTGGTGGGTAATTCACTGACACACGGGAGACACAGATGATTTTGACAGCACCGCACAGTTGCCCAGTTTTATTTAGTGGGGCAGTTCCACGTTTTGGCCCACAGAGGGTGCTGTTGTCTGTGGTCTGCCTATCACCAATGATAGACAGAGCCACAGAGATACCAGGGGTGGTACCGTTCTAAGGTATAGGCGCACTCGCAGGTGCTCAAACCAAAAAATAAGCAAAAGGAGAAAAGAACAAGGAAAATAAAACACAGTAATCAAAAACTACAAATAAAAGGTGCTGCACTCGGCAGCTTCACCCCGACCGTCGCTACCCGAACGGTCCGGGTCTCCGTCCTACCCTCTCCGCTCCCTCAGACTACTAAAACAAATACTGATGGGGTCTGCCCACGGTTTCCCCGCTAACCCTGTTCTCTTCCTTTTCTCTAATTATTTCTTTTGGGGTTTTCCTCCCCGGCTGTGTTCAGGATCGGGACCAGTGCGTCCGCACGTCTTTTTCCTCTCAAAGGGGCAGACCTGAGGGAACAGCAGAATGTTATTTTATAGAGCTAGCAATTCCCCCAAGACCTGCCTCTCAGCCATTCAGAGAGAAGGAAAGCCCGCACACCCACTCTCCCACCTCTCCATGTCACTGCCATGACTCACAGGCGGATATTGACGGGCTGCTGCCCTCTTCCTGCAGCACTATGAATGCACCAGAAGAGTCAGCACAGGTCTCCCCCTGTTACAATCACACTTAGATTTTTGCATCTGTCTGGAGAACCACTTCTGTTATTGCCATGAAACTTGCCAATTCTTACTCTGTTCTGTAATACTTTTAATATAGGCCATGGTCATCCAGTTTCTCATGTACTGATGGCTCAGGTTTTCAATCAATCTTTATTGCTTATATAGTGCCTTTCACGATAAATCACCTCAAAGCGCCTTACATATAAAAATAACAAATTAATAACATACAAAAGAGAAGATGACAAAATAAACGCCCCCTTAAATTAGATATAGTAAAACAAGTCATTTTAATTTTTACTTTTTAACCCTTTGCGGTCCATTTATTCAGCGTGTCTCAGGCGTCGGGTCCAATTTATTTTCACACGCGCAGTTTTTTAGACGCGCTGTTTAAAAGTGTTTTTTCTCAGAAACAGGTTTAAAAGGCTCTGCATATCAACAGGACACTCAGTACTGCATCTCCAGCCCCGCTCCACCCTTTGTTCGCTGTATTTCACATACCTCTTCATAGTAGTTCATACTGATTTATATCATCTCCTGATCACTCGTTTTATCGCCAAACCCCTCAATAATGCGATCCAAGTCATTATTTTATTACTATAACATCTCAAAAAGCCCTGCAAATGTCTGTGATATTCTTTGAGCGCTGGATGCAGAAGCAGCTATCTTGTTTGTCTCATCTCTGTGATGCCGGGGCTATGTGTATTGCTCAGGTCTGCCCCTTTTATTTATTTATTTATTTTTTTTCCTGCTTCTCTCGGCACCTATTGGTCTCACTCGTCCATTTGAAAGGTTTTCTTGGCTTTTTCCGTAGAAAAAACGACTAGAGACCTGTGTTTTACGTCTTCGGAAAGGGAAAATTGAGACCTGTGTTTTACGTCTTCGGAAAGGGAAAATTGAGACCTGTGTTTTACGTCTTCGGAAAGGGAAAATTGTAATGTTGGACCTGGTTAAAAAACCGTGATTAAAAATTAATAAAAAAAAAAGGCTGATTTTAAAATACGTATGCTGAATTTATAACAATGTCTTTTTAATCGTAATTTAAAAGCAGCAGCTGATTGAGCTGGATGTTACTGACAGGCTTGTTCTGTTCTGTCCTCCTTCCCTCTCCCCAGGCCGGCTCGTCCCAGGGCTCGGTATCAGTAGTGAAAGTGTCAAACATGTCAGAAGCTCAGTCCAGCGCCGGGGACCAGTCCCCCACTCCCTGCCCGGCCCGGGGCCCCGAGACCCGCCGGCTAGAGCACCAGCGCAAGCAGGAGAAGGCCAACCGCATTGTGGCCGAGGCAATCGCCAGGGCCAAGGCGCGCGGAGAGCAGAACATCCCGCGGGTGCTGAACCAGGACGAGCTGCCCACCCTGGCTGCAGGGGGCGCTGCCGCAGCTGGGCCGGGGGGCGAGGACGGGGCGGGCGAGGAGGGGGCTGCCGGCAAGAAGAGGAGCAGCAAGAAGAAGAGTGCCGGGGCCGCGTCCGGCACGGCGAGGGAGGAGGGCAAGCCGGCAGCCAAGAAAAGCAAGTCTGCAGGGAGCAGCGGAGGAGCGGGGCAGGGGAGCAAGGCCAAAGGGAAAGTGAAAGCCAAGTGAGTTATCTTTTTATTTGGCAGACTCCTTTGTCTGAGGTGACTTACAGGGTTAAAATGTAAGATTAATATTTAAATACAGTGTGGTTTACAATAAGTGCAGTAATACTTCTAGGATGCAACAAGATTACGACAGTTCTGTCTACAAAAATGTTTAATGAAGGACTGTTATTGAAATGGGCTAGGAAGACTATGTATTCATACCAACTGTAAAACATACTTGGTCTTCAATGAAAAGCCACTTTGTGCTCTACAATGAGCTGTGCTGTTGTGCTTTCGTTCTTGCATCATGACACATATCTCTGTTACGATAAGGATCACAGTTTAGCGATACACAATTAATTGTTACACCCCTAGTGGGTAAATAAACCAGGCGAATGGTTTCACTGTCTTATTAGATTATTCGTTTTTGTTTTTCATCATGCTAATCTAGTGCTGTAAAACCAGGGGATTTGAGGTACTGCAAAAAATAGCTTCAGATTATTTTATTTGCATGCAGGCTGGTGTCTTTGTAGAAAGTGCCAGTGCCATTCAGTGAGCTGCCACTCTGGGTCACATAAACCAGGCAGTAAGAAACCTAGGTGGGTTTCAGAGGCTCCTTCAGTGCAAAGTCAGATCTAATAGAAACTTGAAAAAAAATGTAATCGATGCTCATCCTTTTTGTATATGTGCAGCTGATAAGTTGTCGACACCAGCTGGGTAACTTTCCTTTCCTGTGTTTGGTGTTTTGGCACAAAGGCCGGTTTTGTTAAGACAATGTATTCATACCAAAAAAAAACAAAAAAACACTTCATTCAAGAAGTGCTTGGTGAACTACACTGAGCTGTGTTGTGGTCTTGTATCGCAATACAAACACTACAGACCTCTATTACTATATCATGTTAGCACAATATATCATTAGATCCCTGTTAAAAGGATCAGGAAATAAAAGAATTAATGAACCAGACAGCCCCCAGCATGCCTGGTTAAAGGACAGGCTGATGGGAGCTGTGGTTCTTTACAGCAAACACAACCCAGCACTGTCAACTGCTCAACCCCTCCAGTCTCCCCCTCCTGTTCTGACACGCCCCCTCCAGTCTCCCCCCTCCCTGTCTGACACGCCCAGTCTCCCTGTTCTTCTCCAGTCTCCTCTGTTCTGACACGCCCCCTCCAGGCTCCTCTGTTCTGACACGCCCCCTCCAGGCTCCTCTGTTCTGACATGCTTTGCTCTCTCTCGTTTCAGCACCATCACGCCTGTCGCGGGCAAGAAGCGCAAGAGGATTGGCTCCTCTGACAATTCCGACGGGGAGCTAACTCCTCCCACTTCGCCGCGAGGAGAGGAAGACGAGAGCGCGGTGAGTTCATTTATGTAGCAGGATCCGGTGACTGTGTATTCAGGACTTCACAACCTTGCAGTGGGGTTGTAAATACACTACAGTGCTGGGACCAAAAAGCCAGTGATATAAGGAATTCAACTCGAATATAAAGGAGTTGTTTAAAATATCTCAATAATCCTCTGAGAAACTAGGGGGAGGTGGTGCTCCGGAATTATCATAAATTGGTAATGGAAACCTGGGAAGGGTCTTGTATTTTAAGAAAATAGTTTCAAACACTCACTTACATTTATTTTATTTATTGCATTTATATAGCACCTTTTATACAAAAGTATCGCAAAGCACTGTACAGAACATAGCAGAAAAATAACAAACCACAATACATTTGTATAGCATGTCACACATACAGCTGCTACAATCAGACCACTTGCATAACAGATTTAAATAACAATATACACATAATAATTCAAAAGCAGCAATTTTAAAGTTACATTAAAACCCACTAAGATAAGAGACATTTTATAAAAGTGTGTTTTTAGTCTTGACTTGAAACTGTAACGGTCCCAGCTTCCCTGACAAAAGAAGGCAGAGCATTCCATAATTTCAGAACTCTACAAGAAAAAGCCCTACCTCCTCCCGTGTTGCTTTTGTTGACCCTAGGAATAACCAGAATCAAGCAATGCTTGATGTCGGTAAGGCAAGTAGCTAATAACACCCAGGCAGAAGACGTTCCTGGCTTTGGGGACAAATATAGCTGGGTATCATCAGCACAGCAATGGAAGTTCACTCCGTGTCTGAGGATAATGTCACCTAACGATAGCATATATAATGAAAACAACAAGGGACCTAGAATGGAGCTCTGTGGAACACCACAGACAGCTTCCGATAATGCCGATTTTACCTCCCAATAGAGACCAACTAAAACCTATCAGCAAGGTAAGATTTGAACCAGGATAAGACAAGGCCACAGAGTCCTACTGTGCTTTAAAGACGATTCAGTAGGATGGAATGGTCTACAGTATCAAAGGCAGCACTTAGATATAGAAGAATTAAAACTGATGGAAAGCCCGAGTCGGAGCTTATCAGCAGATCATTCAAAACTCTGACAAGGGCTGTCTCGGTGCTATGTGCAGCACGAAAACCAGACTGAACCAAACGAGCAAGATGGGCTGAATGGCCTCCTCTCGTTTGTAAACGTTCTTATGAAACTTCTCGAATATACCATTAACAGTTAGAAATGTTTGTAATTGAATTGCAACAACTCTCTCTAGAACCTTATCTAAGAATGGTAGGTTGGAGATTGGCCTATAGTTATTGAGGACTTTAGGGTACAAATTGTGTTTCTTAAGCATAGGCTTTACCACAGCTGCCTTAAGTGCTGAGGGAACTATACCGGAGGAAGGTGAACCATTTATAACTTTTAAAATGTGGGTATTAATAACACCAAGAACATATTTTAATAGTTTTGTAGGAATAGGATCAAGAGAGCATGTAGTAGCTCTCATATGTTGTGGATATAATCTGGGGGAATATCAATGTTGTAATTCTGAATAACTGTAGCACACACCTGTTTACTCAGCGGGTGGCAGGATACTTTAACCTGAATTTTACATCCATCCCCAGTTCCTAATTTAAATACCTTACTAGGTGATTTTCGATGTTATCAGCTGGCCTGCTTGCCCCTGACCTGTTTAGGTGCAGTCCATCTTTCCTATAATATCCATTTCCAAAAGCAATCCCAGTTGTTTATAAACCCAGCCCTTATTGCACACACCAGCCAGTCAAGTATTTAAGGTCCGAATTCTATGGAGTACTTCATCCCCCCACCACCAACAGGTAGTAGACATGAGAATTCTGCATCCTAACTTTTTCAGCTGTCTTAAGGATTTAAAATCATCTTTCAGAATCTGAGTTCCTGTTCCTCATATCATTTGTACCATCATGTACAATGACCACAGACTCTTTTTTGTGATTTAATCTGTGTCAACACAGCGTAGAATTGAATCGCCTATTAACAACACCTCACCCCTGTGTTCATCCAGCACTAGGTCGTCATTGCTCAGTGCTTGGAATCTATTAGCTAGATCAATCTTCTCTCTAGTTGACTGCTTGGTGTCGTTCTCCTTTTCCTACTTGTTCAAACAGTTACCCAGTCCTCACTCACCTCCTGCCTTTCATCCATATGTACCTTCTCAGGTCCCTCTACACATACAGTTCCACTGTCATGCTGTGGCACTGAAACGTCACATGGAGCAGGTGCATTTATAAAGTTAAAATCAGAGTTGTTTTCAGTCTCACCTTCTGTATCCAAAACAAACCAAGTGTTATTAATTTTAACTATTTTTAACCCTTTGCGGTCCATTTATTAATCGCGCGTCAGGCACGTCAGGTCTAATTTAATTTTCACACGCGCAGTTAATTTTAGACGCGCTGTTTAAAAGTATTTTTTTCCACAGTCAAACGGGTTTAAATGGCCCTGCATATCAACAAAGCACTCACTAGGCATCTCCAGCCCCGCCCCACCCTTTCGTTTGCTATAGCGTTCACCTATGTAAGAAATAAATAAATAATAATAATAATAATAATAGTCGTACATACCCGATCATCATTCCGGATCACTGCTTTATCACCAAACTCCTCAGTAATGCGATCCAAGTCATTATTTTATTACTATAACATCTCAAAAAAGCTCTGCAAATGTCAGTGTTTTCTGCGCTGATTGTCAGCCAACTTGTTTACTTACGACCTCCCCGTTATCTGATACCTGATACCATGTATGACTATTCATGAGATACGGCTTTTTTTTTTTTTTTTCGACTTGTCTCGGCTCCTGTCGCCCCACTCGGCAATTGAATGGTTTTCGGGCTTTTTCCGGAGAAAAACGACTAGAAACCCGCTTTTTTTGCGTTGCTATAATGATGTCGGACCCAGTCCGACAAAGGACCTGTGAGGAATAATTGCAATGTCGGACCCAGTCCAACAATGGACCGGAAAGGGTTAATGAACTGCTCATTTTGCTTCGAAGTATTCCAATTTGTTTTTCAAGTTATGTAACCTGCATTAAAGAATGTGTGACAGAGCACTTCTTGCAAACAGCCTTCCTTAAATTAAAATGTATTGACCACAAGAAATACAGATCAAAGCACGCATTTCGGAATCCATAGTGTGTGGAAAGCGACAAATAAATAAAATACAATTAATAATATTTTAATAAGGAAGAGTGCAGATGAAAAAATGGTGAGAACTGAATGAAAACAAAAGGTAGAATTTATAGCCTGGGTTACGAGTGATTTACCCCTGTTCTGGACCCAACACAGTTCTGCTCAACCAGCAGCAGCCTAGCTAGGACAAATAGAGAGAACCAGCAGCAGCCTGTCACAGGTTAGTAGGACTTGTACAGCTGTTTTTCAGACACCATTTTATAGATCCAGTGGCAATTGGCACAGTGTCTGCGCCAATCTGAGCCAATTCACAGGGCAATTCAAAAAGGAATGTAGCCACACCCTACCAGTTTAAGTACCAGTAATGTGGAACAATTACTAGTACTTAATCTGGTAGGGTGTGTCTCTCTCTCTCTCTCCCCCTCTGGTTCATTTGTTAGTTTGTTAAAACAGGGAACAAAAAAAAAGATTTCTAATTGATTTCGATTTCCGACAGTCTGCGAGCTGTATTGTTGTATCTTTATGCAAGTTGGTGGTAATTCCCTCCTCCCTCCAGCGTGGGCAGTGTGTGTGTTGCTGTGTTGCTAATTTATAATAATGCTTGATTTGTAATAATGTTAGTGTATCTAGGAAGGACCCTCTTCACACTGTCAAGGCCAGTGTTCGTGTTGCTGTGTTATTGCAGATTTGTAACACTGCTGAAATTCCCTCCTCCCTCCAGCGGGGGCAGTGTGTGTGTTGCTGTGTTGCATATTTGTAATGAGTGTATTTCCCTCCTACCTCCAGAAGAGGCGCTCTAACCGGCAGGTGAAGCGTAGGAAGTACACGGAGGACCTGGATATCAAGATCACGGACGACGAGGAGGAGGAGGAAGATGTGGACGTGACGGGCCCCGTCAAGCAGGAGCCAATCACAGAGCCGCAGGCAGAGGGAGGAGATGGCGTGCCCACAATGCAGTTCTTCGTGGTGAGGAAGCACTAATTCAGCTGGGCGTGGATATACAGATTAAATAAGGAATACAGCACGACTGGGGGTGTGTGTCGTTGTGGGATATCGCTGCCAGGAAGTGTCGATCCCACAACCACACACTCGCTGGCATATTGCATTCAAACAGCTGTAAGGTCATAGTGCATTTGTAAATTGATAGAAGTGTTGTGTATGGAATTGGTGTGACCTAACCACGCAAATCGTGTTATTGTTTGGATCCAAACACTTCCTAATACGAAGATGGTCACGGGAGGTTTGATGTCTAAATCCCAGTTCTGGTCAAATTACTGGAGCTACTAAATACAGTCTGGAAGATGTCACTCCTCATGTACTATAATTGTGCCTTTTTAACCTTTTATTGACTTAAGTTAGAGAAAAGGCTTTGTGTACTGCAATGTTTTAAACATAAAAATTGGTTTGGTTGTACACAGTGTATTACACCTGCTTAAAGGGTGTAAAATTGGTTTGGTTGTACACAGTGTATTACACCTGCTTAAAGGGTGTAAAATTGGTTTGGTTGTACACAGTGTATTACACCTGCTTAAAGGGTGTAAAATTGGTTTGGTTGTACACAGTGTATTACACCTGCTTAAAGGGTGTAAAATTGGTTTACACAGTGTATTACACCTGCTTAAAGGGTGTAAAATTGGTTTACACAGTGTATTACACCTGCTTAAAGGGTGTAAAGTGGGCTTAAAGGGTGTAAAATTGGTTTGGTTGTACACAGTGTATTACACCTTAAAGGGTGTAAAATTGGTTTGGTTGTACACAGTTTAACCTGCTTAAAGGGTGTAAAATTGGTTTGTAAAATTGGTTACACAGTTTAGTGTATTACACCTGCTTTAAAGGGTGTAAAATTGGTTTGGTTGTACACAGTTTATTACACCTGCTTAAAGGGTGGACATTTTGTATGTGTTTACGACTGTAAGTCGCCCTGGATAAGGGCGTCTGCCAAGAAATAAATAATAATACAGGCATCTCTCCAGTTGCTGTAGCTGAAAGGGCTTACATTGAGGGGCGTTGTGGCAATTGCTGCATGGCTGCTGTTAATTTAGAGCCCTGCAATGTTACTGACCTGTCTCTGTCTCTGGTTGTCATTCAGGAGGACCCAAACGAGGAGGATGCTACCATTGTGGATAAAATCCTGTCGATGAGACTCACCAAGAAAGAGGTGAGACTGGCTGTAGCAGGGTAGCGTTGCGGTCAAGGCTGGTCAGCGTCAGGAAAGCAAACCCAGCTCTTCCAGTTGTGCGCCAACCCCTGGGAACTCCCGTCCATGGCCGGCTGTGGAATAGCCTGGGCTCAAACCGGCGACCACCGCCGTGGAATGCTTGCATGAAAAGCGCTACATAAGTGAAATTTGTATTGTCGTCGTCGTCATTATTGTTATCTAAAAAATACAATCCAGCATAAACCTGTTCTATTTCTGGGTTCATATTTTTTGCCCCTTTTTTGATAGTTTTATATTTATTTACACAGAATTATACAGAAAAACTCCAGCATTTGCTGTTAAATTGTTTGAACCATCTGCTAAACCATAATGGAGTTGAAACTTTCATTTGTTGTGTTGCTAGAAAATGTATTTTGAGAAGTGAAAGCCTGTTTAGCACGCAGGTGCTACTTCAGATTAGATGTAGCTTACATTTGTGATTACTGAAAGTTTATCAGTCAGTCTTATTTTTGTATAGCGCCTTTTAACGAGGGTCGTCAAAGTGCTTTACATGAAAAAAAAAAAAAAAGTAACAGTAATTTAACAAGAACAATACCCATAAATACTTATTTTAAAGTCAAATAATGCAAAATAGTAAAACATGCCATAGAGAGACGAGAGAATATCTTTTTAGATAACTGGATATGCCAGACTATAAAAATGTTTTTAATCGAGATTTAAAAGGATCAACCGAGGGAGCTACCCTTACAGCACTGGGCAGGTCCTTCCATAGTTTCAGTGCAATATAGCAGAAGGGTATAGAAAGTACAGTAGATACGTCAACATTTATTTATTTATTTATTTATTTTTTAAATAAACTTCCCATTCACAAGTCCTAAGTAACTTTATATGCAAACGCCAACTGCACTCCTTGCGTTGCATGCGCTCAAGTATATTAAATTGGTGACACAGGGAATGAGCTGCCGAGAGGGTCAAGACAGGAGAGTGCGATCGAAAAAAAAATCTCCAAAGAAATGCCTTAATCTCAGAATTTAACTGTGAATAATTGACAGCCCCACTGAATTGTCTTCCTAAAACTCCTCCCCTAAACTGAGGATTTCTCCTCTTTATACCATGTGGCCGGGACTTGATCAATCAGTTATTCAGTCAAGACCCAGCCGCATTCCACACATGTCTGTTTACACCAGCAGGGGTTCCGCCCTGCCACACTCGCAAAGAAAAAGGTGAGAGGGCCAGTGTGCCCCAGCGCTGGGCTCAGTGCAGCACGCCCCCCACTGACTGCACAGAACTAAACTGGAGTACAAAATGACCCTGTATCTCTCTTCCAGGACAAGAGGGTCTTCTCGCTGGAGCTGCACAGTCTCTCCACAGGGGAGAGGGTCATTGGTGATTTCTTGTTTCTTTTGTGTTTCAGATCTGTCAAGGCCAGTACACCACCGTGGAAGAGTTCTTTGTCAAGTACAAAAACTAGTAAGTGGAACTATGCCTTGTGTAACCCCTTACTACCGAGTCCCATCTAGTAACTTCAGATTCTGATGTTTTACACAATAGGGGTGTCTTTTTAAAGGCTCTTGTCTCCCTCAGCTCGTACCTGCACTGCGAGTGGGCCTCTCTTGAGCAGCTGGAACGAGACAAACGCATCAACCAGAAACTGAAGCGCTTCAAGACCAAGGTGGCACAGATGAGGCACCTGTTCCATGAGGTGAGGAGTTCACACACGCTCCCTGACCCTGAACACAGACACAGTTTACAAGCCGTCCACAACTAGAAAGATGCTTAAATATATTTATGAAGAAGCACACAGGATATCTTTCTTTTTTACTCTAATATTACCAGAAAGTCACTTGAGATTTGAAGCAGGAACAACTTGTTGTTCTATCATCAGTTCTGTACTTCAAGCCACGGGATGATACCTCATTGTTTCTGAGTTTCAGCTCATTCTGGAGATGGCTTCAGGACCTCCAAGCCTTTTATTTAACCAGTTCCTGTGTGTACCTAAGACTACAAAATAAACAGCATGACTAAGACCTAATAGACACAGGGATCAGTGTATATTGCATATTAATAACTGGTGAGCAATGTTTTCAAAGCGCTCATCCAGTTGATATTTCCCGCGCTCATTCACTCCAGCAACAGAGCGACCCGAGCCAGCGTGAGCCATCAAACTGAAAGCAGTTCCAACCCTACCTCACATAGCTGCTCTCTTCTCACTCGGGAAAACATTGCTTACCAGAGAGTGTAAAAAACTACTGCATGGGGTAGTGTGTGATAAATGAGAATTAATGCCCAGCCTCTGGGTTTATGTAGCATCCCACCCCTCGGGTGAGCATTCAATTCTCATATCGCACATTTTTGTTTGAACCAGGAACCTCCTGGTAACAAGCCCATTTCTTTAACAACTGGACCACCCAACCTCCCTGTACCATTGGGACTGAGTAACAGGGTCTCTAAGCGAGTGCTGTGTTCCCTCTCTTGTCTCTGTTCAGGACGAGGACCCCTTCAACCCTGACTATGTGGAGGTGGACAGAATCCTGGATGAGTCTCACAGTGTGGACAAAGACAACGGCGAGGTGAGACAGGAGGACAGGACGCGGTTTGTATGTAGCCCCGTGCCGTGGACGTGTTTCTGACTTGAGTTTGTTCCTCTCGTTTGCTTGCTGATCCTGCAGCCTGTGATCTACTACCTGGTGAAGTGGTGCTCCCTGCCCTATGAGGACTCCACCTGGGAGCTGCAGGAGGATGTGGACCAGGGCAAAGTGGAGGAGTTCAGGAAGATACAGGGGAGACAGCCTAACCTCAAGAGAGTGGTGAGGAGGGGAGGGGATGGCTTTATTTTAATTTAGGTTAATTAGTTTCAAAACAAGTTCAAAATAAATTTGATTCCAGTCATAGTACATTCCAACGTTCACCAAAATGTACTTTATCTAACGTGGTTGAATTGTGATTTACTATCAATAATTTGAATTCCCTTTTTGGAGTTTGTAGCACATAAAATAACAGAATGCATTGAACTGGGGCACTTTGTAATACAATGTGTTTAAAATGGCAGGCGCTGTATTAATATTAACTTCACTGGTTAGAATAAAATGACAATAGGATGTAAATTCTAACACAGAATACAGCTCCATATTTATTCTATGGTAAGCATTGTAGAAGTGTGTTTTAATGTATCAAATTATGAATTAAACTCTACATAACAGCAATGTTATAAAAATCCAATACTAGCTCTCGCATCCAAACATCTGAGAAAGGCCTCCCATTCTTTCCATATGCATGGACAGTCCTAACATTATTTTCAAAATGCGCCACACTGAGTGAAATTAAAGCCGTCTCTGCTTGTGGCTAGGGTGCTGCCTTTGCTGCAGAAATCCCTATGCAATGTTGATGGCACTTTGACAATTCATGCTCTTTGACATTCTCCAACTTCTATTAAGTTGTTTCTGCCACAGATTCTTTTTTTTTTTTCTCTTGTGAATACAACCAGTTTTCCGAGCAGTACATGTTCTGGTTGGTATTGCCAAACAAGCCTTTCCCGAGGTTGTCCGTTGTGACCAATTCTCAATTTTTTTGTTGAACTTGCAAACCCTTTTTTATTTATTTTTTCTCCAGTTTGATACAGGTGCACTCCACTTAGAATGGATCCTGTTTTAATACGTACAGTTTTTTCCTGTTCCACAGGCAGATATTTTGCATAAATAAGGTAGATCCAGGACAGTAAATGAGTCACGGTGGTGTTTGTGACGTCAGGCAGGAAAAACAGTTGCTGTTTTACTTTTTATTCCATGTTTTTGTGGTACAGCTGATGTACAGTTTTTAAACATATTTAATTACATTTAGCAAAACTATAAATTCGTAAAATGGTACTAATTTCATTGTGCTGCCCACAGGGGCGTGTTTCGTACAAATAAACTCCTGTTGGTTCTTTTTTTTTTACCTGAAAAAAGAAGCAAGGACCAGGGGTCACAAATGGAGATTAGATAAAGGGGCATTCAGAACAGAAAATAGGAGGCACTTTTTTACACAGAATTATGAGGGTCTGGAACCAACTCCCCAGTAATGTTGTTGAAGCTGACACCCTGGGATCCTTCAAGAAGCTGCTTGATGAGATTCTGGGATCAATAAGCTACTAACAACCAAACGAGCAAGATGGGCCGAATGGCCTCCACTCGTTTGTAAGCTTTCTTATGTTCTTATGGTCACGGCCACATTCTTCTGGAGTTTTTGTGTGTATTTTTGTACATGTCGCGACAAGTCTGTTTGAAATCCTCCGTATCTTAACTGTAATACAGCTTTAAATCCCGCTAACAAGCCTCCATCCTGATTGTAATTTCGTTTTAAATCTCGCAAGTGGAGTCTCTAATAGAAATGTAGGAATGTGCTGTCACTCGTTGGGGCGGGTTTAAGGTATTCGGAACGAATCAATGATAGATACAAGTCAGGAAGGCGGGACATTGCCCAGCAGCACAGGAAATGTATTTATTATTATTTTTGTAGTAGGTTTTAATTTTTTTAATGGGAAAAGGGTAAAGTCAACGTGAATAGATTAACCATTTTCACAGTTTTTTCCGGTGTTTTTTCTGGTGTTTATTGGCTATCCACCGATTTTTTTTTTTTTTTTTTCAATTATTTTTTTTTTGTATCGGGTGTTTTATTGGTTAAAACCGAAAATCAGAAGCCACACCTACTACAGCATGAACACAGAGTGTGCCACTGAAGCTATG
>CM072709.1:1601341-1688841 GCA_036884735.1 Huso huso | reverse complement strand
GGAAGGGGTTTCCAAACACCAGAAGCGTTTTTATGTTTATTATTATTATTATTATTATTATTATTATTATTATTATTGTGCTTTACTTTGATTTGATTAATGATTTCTCGTAGAGTTTTTATATCAATTTAGAATCTGAAACGGGGGGGCACTGAATCTAAACTGGACGGGCCATGCCCCCTAAGGCCCGCCCATAATGCCGGGCCTGGATAAAGTCTGGGAAAATAATGCAAATGATGCTGTCAAACATTAATTCCCTACATTTTATATAAGGAAGCTATTATTCGCTTGTTATTGTTCGGTAGAAATATTAACAAACTAGGTTGTTGGCAAACTTTGGCAGTGTCTGGTTATAAAAAAAAAAAAAAAAAAGATGTTTTATTAGTGGCCCTCAGAAGTGATGTTGGATTTCTTTTTTGTTTTAATGGTGCCTAGCGTTAAATGGAAATGTTTATCTACTGAAAAATGTGGGCTACCATAGTTTACCTTTTGGTAGCCCATCGGTCTACCACACAATAGTGAATTGTTCACCCCTGAGAGAGAGAGAGAAAGATATAGAGATATATCATATCTCTATATATATATCATTAACAGTACTATATTTCCTTCAGTTATATCACTTTTTTTTTTGTTGAATTTGTTTCCACCCTCCCCTTAATCATCTTTTTTTTACTGTATTTTATAAATCAGTTTATGAAATATGTATTATGCAATATATATGTACATGTGTGTTGTACAATTGCTTTGTAACTCCTGCTATTGTAACTCATGCCAATAAAGCACAATTGAATTGAGAGAGAGAGAGCGAGAGAGAGACTAGAGCTGAAATGAGCAGGGGTTTCAGGGTTCTGTGCAGAATTTCAGCAGCTGAAGGCAGGGTGGGGTTTTCTTCTTTCTGCTGGGTAGCTCAGTGGCGGTTCAGTTCAAAATGCTCCTGAGTTTGAAGATGTTTGAGCATTGTGGCCGTGTTTGTGATTCTTTCAGGAGCACAAGGTCCTGCTGACTGGCACCCCCCTGCAGAACACAGTGGAGGAGCTCTTCAGCCTGCTCAACTTCCTGGAGCCCTCGCAGTTCCCATCTGAGACGGAGTTCCTCAAGGACTTCGGGGACCTCAAGACTGAGGAGCAGGTACTGAAAATATTTCATTGTATATTTAGTGCTTTATGTACACCTGTGTTTGTGAAAGTCTGTGGAGTAGTGGTTAGGGCTCTGGACTCTTGACTGGAGGGTCGTGGGTTCAATCCCAGGTGGGGGACACTGCTGCTGTACCCTTGAGCAAGGTACTTTACCTAGATTGCTCCAGTAAAAACCCAACTGTATAAATGAGTAATTGTATGTAAAAAATGATGTGTAAAAAAAAAATTATGTGATATCTTGTAACACTTGTAAGTCGCCTGGATAGGGTGTCTGCTATGAAATAATAATAATAACGGTATATGCTGTAGTGGGCTTGCAAGCAGGGATAGGTTATGTTGTAAATATGGTGAAAACTGAAAGGTTAAACACTTCTTCATATTGCTGGATAAAACACACAGATGGGATCTGAATTAAGTCATTTTTCACAGCCTGGACATTTTTATGTATGGTTTATAAAAAATACTAGAACGGGTTCATGTGAGCAGCTTTCCTAGCTGCATTGTTTATTCACATTAAAACTGGACATTCTGAATTGAGGGGGACATAAAGGGTGTCTGAATAAGTTGAGCTGTGCCGATGACTGAGACACAGGACTGCAACCACGGGGAAAAGAAACACACAGGGGGAGACATCAAGACTGAGTAGATGTGGTAGATGTCTGACTACCTACCTACCTTTCTCTATCTTTGCACCTCTGTTTCCACCCCCAGGTGCAGAAGCTACAGGCGCTGTTGAAGCCCATGATGCTGCGCAGGCTGAAGGAGGACGTGGAGAAGAAGCTGGTTCCTAAGCAGGAGACAATCATTGAGGTGGAGCTCACCAACATCCAGAAGAAATACTACCGAGCCATCCTGGAGAGGAACTTCAGCTTCCTGAGCAAGGGGCCTGGGCAGAGCAACAACGTGCCCAACCTACTGAACACCATGATGGAGCTGCGAGAGTGCTGCAACCACCCCTACCTCATCACCGGTGAGAGAGATATAAACACACACACACACACACACACACACACCCTCCCTCACACACACACACACACACACACACACACACACACTGCAACCACCCCTCCCTCATCACTGGTGAGGGAGACACACACACACACACACACACACACACACACACACACACACACACACACACACACACACACACACAACCCCCCCCTCATCACTGGTGAGATACACTGGGACACACACACACACACACACACACACACTGCCACCACCCCTCCCTCATCACTGGTGAGAGAGTGAGAGAGATCACACTGAGACACACACACACACACACACACACACAGATACACTGAGACATGCACAGGCTGCAACCACCCCTCCCTCATCACTGGTGAGAGAGATATACTGAGACACACACACACACACTGCAACCACCCCTCCCCATCACTGGTGAGAGATATATCATCACTGGTGAGAGATCATCACTGGTGAGACACACACACACACACACACACACACACACACACACACCACCCCTCCTCATCACACACACACACACACACACACACACACACTGCAACCACCCCTCCCTCATCACTGGTGAGAGATATATACACACACACACACACACACTGCAACCACCCCTCCATCATCACTGGTGAGAGAGATACACTGAGACATGCACAGGCTGCAACCACCCCTCCCTCATCACTGGTGAGAGAGATACACACACACACACACACACTGCAACCACCCCTCCGTCATCACTGGTGAGAGAGATACACTGAGACACACACACACACACACACACACACACACACACACACTGCAACCACCCCCTCCCTCATCACTGGTGAGAGAGATACACTGAGACACACACACACACACACACACACACACACACACACACACACACTGCAACCACCCCTCCCTCATCACTGGTGAGAGAGATATATATCACACACACACACACACACACACTGCAACCACCCCTCCGTCATCACTGGTGAGAGAGATACACTGACACACACACACACACACACACACTGCAACCACCCCTCCGTCATCACTGGTGAGAGAGATACACTGAGACATGCACAGGCTGCAACCACCCCTCCCTCATCACTGGTGAGAGACACACACACACACACGCAGAGATACACTGTACACACACCCAGGGCTCAGTTTGCCCAAATCCTTAGGGGCATCTAGCTCCTAGACTTCAAAATTTGGTAGCCAATTAAAAATGTAGGGGCCAAGTGAAATACTCGTAGTTCTAGAACTCCAGCTATTTAATAATGCATTGTTCTACGGATATTAAAAGAAACTGATCCAATGAATGTATTAATTATAAAATGTACTAACTCTTTAAAAACCAGACATTTCTCTGATAAGATGGAATGCTAAAAAAGTGTCAAGAAAACTTGTGCGATTTAGATTAAAAATATTTATTAAGCCTACAGTTGATGAGACAAGAAGACATGAACATATTATTATTGCACATTCTTTGGCCTTTGAGGTACCCCAGCCCATAATCTAGCTTGCTGACAAGTGGAGAGGCTGACTGAAGGGAAGCCATGGTCAGGTGGGCAGAATAGCTGCTCATCCTCCTATAGTACCATACACCATTCTGCAGATGTGGGACAACTTATGTAATTGCATCATCTGCATCATCTTCTTGGGGCATACACCAAAATCTACTACGTGACTGGCTTTCTCTTTGAATTTTAGCTTGTACACCTGCCTTTGATCCCATTTTAACAGACGCGCCCTCGGCAGTGAATGCCACCTTTTTTTCCATCAAGTTAATAGTACCTTTGCCCAGCGACAAAAAAGCCTCTTCTATGGAACTAATAAGTAGGGATTCTGATTTTCGGTTTTAACCGATTTTTAAAACGCCCCTGATACAAAAAAAAAAGAAATCGGTGGATAGCCAGTAAACACCGGAAAAACTGTGGAAATGGTTAATCTATTCACGTTGACTTTACCCTATTCCCATTAAAAAATAAAACCAACTACAAAAATAATAATAAATACATTTCCCAGGGCTGCTGGGCAATGTCCCGCCTTCCTGACTTGTATCTATCATTGATTCGTTCTGAATACTTTAAACTCTCCCCAACTACTGAGTGTCAGCACATTCCTATATTTCTATTGGAGACTCCGCTTGAGAGATTTAAAACAAGATTACAATCAGGATGGAGGCTTGTTTGCGGGATTTAAAGCTGTATTACAGTTAAGTTACAGAGGATTTAAAACAGAATTGTGGCGAAATGTACAAAAATTCCTACACACAAAAACCCCAGAAGAATGTGCCGTGACCGCAGGGATTTCGTTGTGGAAGACGGCAAAGAAAGAAGGTATAACTTAAGTGTGCAAGTACTGTCGAGTTACTATACATATTTTGACAGAAAAAACCGTTCAAGCATTTTGGAAAGTAACCGAAAACACTAATTTCATATCAAAAATGAAAGCCCCGAAAAAACAAAACAAAACAAAAAAAAAAGATTTACATAACTCAAATAGCTAAAAATAAGCACCAAAAAATAAAATTAATAAAAACAGTAAAACATAAGCCCTACTAAGCCATCTGCTTTTGCATGTATTGTAGCTTGCAGTCTGACACATTTGTTTACAGCTTGGCCATTGGCATCAACAAACCTTGCACACACTTCATTTCAATTGTGTATCAACTTCCCCACCCCCCACAGCAGCCGATAGCGAGTGCAAATTTAATATAATATATGACCTGCGAGAAATTTTGGTCGCCCCTGGCGACCCACAGCTTGCAAATCTGAGCCCTGACACACTGAGACGCACAGACTGCAACCACCACCTCCTCCTGTATTGAGTCTTTCCTGTATTGACTCTCTCGCTGTCCTTCCTGTGCTGACTTTCTTTCTTTCTCTCCTTCCTTTATTGTCTCTCTCACCTGTATTCTCACACTCTGTCCTTCCTGTATTGACTCTCTTTCTCTCCTGTATTCTCACACTCTGTCTCTCTCTCTCTCTCTCTCTCTCTCTCTCTCTCTCGCGCGCCCTCCCTGTATTGACTCTCTTTCTCGCTCTCCTTCCTGTGTTGACTTTCTTTCTCTCTCCTTCCTGTATTCTCTCTCTCTCTCTCTTTCCTGTATCTCTGTCCCCTGTATTGACCCTCTTGCGCTCTCTCTCTCTCCCCTCCTGTATTGACTCTGTAGGTGCGGAGGAGAAGATCCTGTCTGACCTGCGTGAGGTCTATGACCCCCTGGCTCTTGATTTCCACCTGCAGGCGATGGTGCGCTCGGCAGGGAAGCTGGTCCTCATCGACAAGCTGCTACCCAAGCTGAAGGCCGGAGGGCACAAGGTGCTCATCTTCTCCCAGATGGTGCGCTGCCTGGACATCCTGGAGGACTACCTGATCCACAAGAGGTCAGGAGAGCATTGGAATAGTGATAATGATAATACTGAGAGGACTGTCTCACTCGCAAGGTGGAGAGAGATAATATAAGATCTGTATAAGTGACCCTGTCTCTCATGGTATTCTTGTTTGGGTGGGCAGGAGAACTACGAAACATTAGAGAGTGGGTCAACTGTTTTTTTTGAGGATGCAACATCCACAATGGGTAATCGCAAAGCATACGACATGGTTTATTTAGATTTCCAGAAAGCTTTTGACAAAGTCCCACAAGATTAATTCTCAAACTGAACGCAGTAGGGATTCAAGGAAATGCATGCACATGGATTAGGGAGTGGTTAACATGTAGAAAACAGAAAGTACTGATTAGAGGAGAAACCTCAAAATGGAGCGAGGTAACCAGTGGTGTACCACAGGGATCGGTATTAGGTCCTCTGCTATTCCTAATCTACATTAATGATTTAGATTCTGGTATAGTAAGCAAACTTGTTAAATTTGCAGACGACACAAATAGGAGCAGTGGCAAACACTGTTGCAGCAGCAAAGGTCATTCAAAATGATCTAGACAGCATTCAGAACTGGGCAGACACCTGGCAAATGACATTTAATAGAGAAAAGTGTAAAGTACTGCACGCAGGCAATAAAAATGTGCATTATAAATATCATATGGGAGATAGTGAAATTGAAGAAGGGAACTATGAAAAAGACCTAGGAGTTTATGTTGACTCAGAAATGTCTTCATTTAGACAATGTGGGGAAGCTATAAAAAAGGCCAACAAGATACTGGGATATATTGTGAAAAGTGTTGAATTTAAATCAAGGGAAGTAATGTTAAAACTTTACAATGCATTAGTAAGACCTCACCTAGAATATTGTGTTCAGTTCTGGTCACCTTGTTACAAAAAGGATATTGCTGCTCTAGAAAGAGTGCAAAGAAGAGCGACCAGAATTATCCCGGGTTTAAAAGGCATGTTGTATGCAGACAGGCTAAAAGAATTGAATCTATTCAGTCTTGAATAAAGAAGACTATGCGGTGATCTGATTCAAGCATTCAAAATCCTAAAAGGTATAGACAGTGTCGACCCAGGGGACTTTTTTGACCTGAAAAAAGAAACAAGGTCACAAATGGAGATTAGATAAAGGGGCATTCAGAACAGAAAATAGGAGGCACTTTTTTACACAGAATTGTGAGGGTCTGGAACCAACTCCCCAGTAATGTTGTTGAAGCTGACACCCTGGGATCCTTCAAGAAGCTGCTTGATGAGATTCTGGGATCAATAAGCTACTTCACAACCAAACGAGCAAGATGGGCCAAATGGCCTCCTCTCGTTTGTAAACTTTCTTATGTTCTTATGTATATAAACACCTTATAAATCAGCTCATCCAGAACTATTAACTCAAGTAGTGCTGAATTTAGAAACGCTCAACAAAACCTAATAAATTCAGTGACGTTTCAACCAGAAGTCTTTTTTATTGTGTTCAGTCTTCTCAGTGTATTTAAGGTTTTCAATATTGAAGTTGAGGAACGTGTGTCATTGAATTGAAGACACCGAGAGAGACTTCTAGTGGAAGCGTGTGTCATTGGATTGAGGTCATTGAGAGACTTCTAGTCGAAACTTTCTTTTGGTGTTTCTGAAGCCCCTGTCCCGTCTCTTGCCAGGTACCTGTACGAGCGCATTGACGGGCGCGTGCGAGGGAACCTGCGCCAAGCTGCCATTGACCGCTTCAGCAAGCCCGACTCGGACCGCTTCGTGTTCCTGCTGTGCACCCGAGCGGGGGGGCTGGGCATCAACCTCACCGCAGCCGACACCTGCATCATCTTCGACTCTGACTGGAACCCCCAGAACGACCTGCAGGTAACCAGTCAGACCAGTAACACACTGCACTACACCTGAGACACACAGCAACCTGCAGGTAACCAGTCAGACCAGTAACACACTGCACTACACCTGAGACACACAGCGACCTGCAGGTAACCAGTCAGAACAGTAACACACTGCACTACACCCGAGACACAGCGACCTGCAGGTAACCAGTCAACAATACTGGAGTCTTTCTCCATGTCTACGACTCAGTTACAAACATTTTGAGTGTTTAATTGAAGACATTGAGAGAGACATCTAGTGGTGTTTTGATTCACTTTGTTTCAGTATTGGTAAATGTATCGGTGCTGAGTGCAGTGGTTTTGGATCCTGTTTGTAATCCTCCCTCCCCACCCACCCCCCCACCTTGTCCCAGGCCCAGGCTCGCTGTCACCGGATTGGCCAGTCCAAGGCAGTGAAGGTGTACCGGCTCATCACCAGGAACTCCTATGAGAGGGACATGTTCGACAAGGCCAGCCTCAAGCTGGGCCTGGACAAGGCTGTGCTGCAGAGCATGAGCGGCAAGGAGAACAACGCCAACGGGGTGCGCACTAATAATAATAATAATAATAATAATAATAATAATAATAATAATAATAATAATAATAATAATAATATTAATAATTGGTCATTTAGGAGGCTAATTGGTAAACTGTGCATCACAACTGCTGCTGCAGAGTCACTTCCAATAGGACCTTGTTTGTTTTACGTCTAATCCGAAGGACGGAGCACTAGGAGGTTAAGTGACTTGCTCGGGGTCACACGCGGTGAGTCGGTGGCTGAGCCCAGATATGAACTGGGAACCTGGCTTATTGTGGGCACTTTAGACAAACTCACTTGGGACACACTCCCTTACAGTGTGGGCACTGCACACGCTCCCTTATGGTGTCATTTCCAAGTCCAGTCAGGGCTTACAATGCGAGTCAGTGACTCTCACCCTCTCTCCTCAGATCCAGCAGTTCTCTAAGAAGGAGATCGAGGATCTGCTCAGGAAAGGAGCCTACGCAGCTGTCATGGATGAGGAGGACGAGGGCAGCAAGTTCTGTGAGGAAGACATCGACCAGATCCTTCAGCGCAGGGCCACCACCATCACCATAGAGTCCGAGGGGAAGGGCTCCACCTTCGCCAAGGTGATGGGGAGGGGCCAGGGGGAGGGAGGGGCCTTCACTATAGAGTCCGAGGGGAAGGGCTCTATGTTTGCCAAGGTGAAGTGGAGGGGCCAGGGGGAGGGAGGGGCCTTCACTATAGTTCGCGGGGAAGGGCTCCATGTTTGCCAACGTTAAGGGGAGGGGCCTTCATTATAGGGTCTGAGGGGAAGGGCTCCACATTTGCCAAGGAGGGGAGGGCGGTGCAAGGGGGAGGGGAAAGGATGCAGAGGGAGGGGGGCCATGGAGGGGAGAGGGGACTTCACTATAGAGTCTGAGGAGAAGGGTTTACAAAACGAATACAGATGGAAGAGCTTAAGTCCAGCCGTCTGAATGAAGTTAAGGTCATGAAGGGCAAGGCAATGTTGCCTTTGGGCGTGAAGATTCAGGGGCAAAAAGGCAAAATATAAATCCAACCCAAGGGCAGTAAGGCATTTTTTTTTCTTATTCATAAGACAACAGATCCTCCGGCACTATAGGTCAGTTGGCTTCGCTGTGGATCTGCAGTGCGAAAAATTACGGATTGGCAGGAACATGTTTCGGAGGATGTGTGCTTTAGCCTCCGTTTCCCCGAGTTGCAGTGGTGAACCGGGATAAAAATAATAATTGGGCATTTCAAATTGGGGAGAAAACAACTGGAGTAAAAACCATTGGCGACGACTAAATTTAAAAAAAAAAAAATAAAAAAAAAAAAAAAAAACAAAAAAACTTTCATAATGAACAAATACACAGGGTAATTTGGCAAAAAAAAAATTCTGGGTATTTTTACTAAACTCGGTCACACACCACTGGCTAATACACAGATTAGACTAAGGCTTAGATACAGCCAGAGTGATACAACAGCACAAAGTGATTTCAGTGAAAGGAGAAGTTAGAGAATTTTCAGGCAAACTGGCTGAAGATTTATCCTTGGCTGGCGTTTAATAACGATAGTGGTCAAATGAGTTGTTCGATCTGCGTAACTGTAGTTTGCTAACCGCTGTTACAAAACCTGTCAACGCGGCTTTGAAAATCAAAATAGAAAGTGTCAGGCAATGGCGAGTGCTCTGCATCACAACGAACAGCTGGATGTACATAATGTTAGATGTTTACATTTGAGACTATATGTAGTTTCACAGTTCTTAATGTACAGTTGCAAAGGATTTACAGTTTTGTTTTGGTGCATGTGTAAGAATTTGAGCAAAACCTAATTATCTATCTATTGTGTGTTCATTTTTAGAGTTGGTGTTTTGGGGGGGAATAACACCAAATTACAAAACAGCAACGGTCATTGAAATGTCTATAATTTAGCAATTTATATACACTGAAGACATGAAAGGAGTTAGAATGTATATTGCACCGTTGCATTTTAAAGTATTGCAATTAAGCCCTTTCTGTCAATTCAATTTCATTGTCTAAGCTTGTCCTTTCTGCAGTACTGTACTTGACAAGTGTAAGTTCACATTATTATTATTATTATTATTGTTGTTGTTCGGGACTTTCTGTTAACAGTAGGTAAATCCTAGAACACTTTCTGCCACTTTAGATAGCTGCTCTTCCTCCTTTCTTTTTAAATGTTTTTGAGTTAGCATGGAGCTCACAGACGGAATAATCAGTGACACTGCCAGTGAACGCGTGTCATTGAATTCCTGGAAGCGCAGTCATTCTGAGCTCAGTCTAATACCCTCCCTCCCTCTGTTTGCCCATCATTAACCAATCATGCAGTACGTCTTTCTTGTGGTTTAGTGCTGGGCGGTGCACAGTAAAAAGAATGGCAACAATAATACATTATGATGAGTCTCTTTCTCACAGGACGAGATTAGACAGAATTAAATTGGATTTTGACACAACAGGCCAGCTGACGCTGAGCAGGGTTGTGAATGGGATGTAGATTAGATGTGCAGAGCAGGGTTGTGAATGGGATGTAGATTAGATGTGCAGAGCAGGGTTGTGAATGGGATGTAGATTAGATGTGCAGAGCAGGGTTGTGAATGGGATGTAGATTAGATGCGCCGAGCAGGGTTGTGAATGGGATGTAGATTAGATGCGCCCGAGCAGGGTTGTGAATGGGATGTGATTAGATGATGCGAGCAGGGTTGTGAATGGGATGTAGATTAGATGTGCCGAGCAGGGTTGGGAATGGGATGTGATTAGATGGGATGTGAATGGGATTAGATGTGCCGAGCAGGGTTGTGAATGGGATGTAGATTAGATGCAGAGCAGGGTTGTGAATGGGATGTAGATTAGATCGCCGAGCAGGGTTGTGAATGGGATGTAGATTAGATTAGATCGCCCAGAGCAGGGTTGTGAATGGGATGTAGATTAGATCGCCCGAGCAGGGTTGTGAATGGGATGTAGATTAGATGCGCCGCAGGGTTGTGAATGGGATGTAGATTAGATGCAGAGCAGGGTTGTGAATGGGATGTAGATTAGATGTGCAGAGCAGGGTTGTGAATGGGATGTAGATTAGATGTGCCGAGCAGGGTTGTGAATGGGATGTAGATTAGATGTGCAGAGCAGGGTTGTGAATGGGATGTAGATTAGATGTGCAGAGCAGGGTTGTGAATGGGATGTAGATTAGATGCGCCGAGCAGGGTTGTGAATGGGATGTAGATTAGATGCGCCGAGCAGGGTTGTGAATGGGATGTAGATTAGATGCGCCGAGCAGGGTTGTGAATGGGATGTAGATTAGATGTGCGGAGCAGGGTTGTGAATGGGATGTAGATTAGATGCGCCGAGCAGGGTTGTGAATGGGATGTAGATTAGATGTGCGGAGCAGGGTTGTGAATGGGATGTAGATTAGATGCGCCGAGCAGGGTTGTGAATGGGATGTAGATTAGATGTGCAGAGCAGGGTTGTGAATGGGATGTAGATTAGATGCCGAGCAGGGTTGTGAATGGGATGTAGATTAGATGCGCCGAGCAGGGTTGTGAATGGGATGTAGATTCGATGCGCCGAGCAGGGTTGTGAATGGGATGTAGATTCGATGCGCCGAGCAGGGTTGTGAATGGGATGTAGATTCGATGCGCCGAGCAGGGTTGTGAATGGGATGTAGATTAGATGTGCGGAGCAGGGTTGTGAATGGGATGTAGATTAGATGCGCCGAGCAGGGTTGTGAATGGGATGTAGATTAGATGCGCCGAGCAGGGTTGTGAATGGGATGTAGATTAGATGTGCAGAGCAGGGTTGTGAATGGGATGTAGATTAGATGTGCAGAGCAGGGTTGTGAATGGGATGTAGATTAGATGTGCCGAGCAGGGTTGTGAATGGGATGTAGATTAGATGTGCAGAGCAGGGTTGTGAATGGGATGTAGATTAGATGTGCCGAGCAGGGTTGTGAATGGGATGTAGATTAGATGTGCAGAGCAGGGTTGTGAATGGGATGTAGATTAGATCGCCGAGCAGGGTTGTGAATGGGATGTAGATTAGATCCGAGCAGGGTTGTGAATGGGATGTAGATTAGATGCGCCGAGCAGGGTTGTGAATGGGATGTAGATTAGATGCGCCGAGCAGGGTTGTGAATGGGATGTAGATTAGATGTGCAGAGCAGGGTTGTGAATGGGATGTAGATTAGATGTGCGGAGCAGGGTTGTGAATGGGATGTAGATTAGATAGAGCGAGCAGGGTTGTGAATGGGATGTAGATTAGATGGGATGTGATTAAATGAGCAGGGTTGGGATGTAGATTAGAATGGGATGTAGAATGGGATGTAGATTGGAACGAGGGTTGTGAATGGGATGTAGATTAGATGCGCGGAGCAGGGTTGTGAATGGGATGTAGATTAGATGTGCCGAGCAGGGTTGTGAATGGGATGTAGATTAGATGTGCCGAGCAGGGTTGTGAATGGGATGTAGATTAGATGTGCAGAGCAGGGTTGTGAATGGGATGTAGATTAGATGTGCAGAGCAGGGTTGTGAATGGGATGTAGATTAGATGCGCCGAGCAGGGTTGTGAATGGGATGTAGATTAGATGCGCCGAGCAGGGTTGTGAATGGGATGTAGATTAGATGCGTGGAGCAGGGTTGTGAATGGGATGTAGATTAGATGCGTGGAGCAGGGTTGTGAATGGGATGTAGATTAGATGTGCCGAGCAGGGTTGTGAATGGGATGTAGATTAGATGCGCAGAGCAGGGTTGTGAATGGGATGTAGATTAGATGCGCCGAGCAGGGTTGTGAATGGGATGTAGATTAGATGACCGAGCAGGGTTGTGAATGGGATGTAGATTAGATGTGCAGAGCAGGGTTGTGAATGGGATGTAGATTAGATGCGATTAGAGAGCAGGGTTGTGAATGGGATGTAGATTAGATGCGCATGGGAGAGCAGGGTTGTGAATGGGATGTAGATTAGATGAGCAGGGTTGTGAAGCAGGGTTGTGTGAATGGGATGTAGATTAGATGCGCCGAGCAGGGTTGTGAATGGGATGTAGATTAGATGCGCCGAGCAGGGTTGTGAATGGGATGTAGATTAGATGCGCCGAGCAGGGTTGTGAATGGGATGTAGATTAGATGCGCCGAGCAGGGTTGTGAATGGGATGTAGATTAGATCGCAGGGTTGTGAATGGGCAGGGGTTGTGAATGGGATGTAGATTAGATGCGCCGAGCAGGGTTGTGAATGGGATGTAGATTAGATGCCTGGTGCTGACGGACACCGGTGGAAATGACGGGCGGGCTTACAGGCAACTTTTGCCATAAATTATTATTTTATTTAATTTGAGAGGCATTGCAGCACACAGCTTGGGCACTGCGGCAGTTGGCGCCGGTGCCGTCAGTTATTTCACGCCCTGCGAATGGAGAGCAAGGGATTTTCTGGGAGCTCCCTGAGGCTCCACACAGGGAGCCATTAACCCTTTGCGGTCCTATGTCGGACCTGGTCCGACATCACAATTTTCCCTTTCCGGTCCAATGTCGGACCCTGCCCGACATCATCAAAAAGATGCAAAAAACAGGTCTCTAGTCGTTTTTTCTCCGGAAAAAGCCAAGAAAACCATTCAATGGCCGAGTGAGACAGATAGGAGCCGAGAGAAGCCAAAAAAAAAAAAGGGGGGGCGTATCTCATGAATACTGATAGACCCGACACCACATAGATAACACGGACATACACAAACAAGATAGCTGCTTCCGCATCCAGCGCTCAGAGAATATCACAGACATTTGCAGAGCTTTTTTTAGATGTTATAGTAATAAAATAATGACTTGGATCACATTATTGAGGAGTTTGGTGATAAAACGAGCGATCAAGAGATGATTTATTGGTATGTACTATTATATGGAGATGCAGTACTGAGTGTCCTGTTGATATGCAGTGCCTTTTAAACCTGTTTTACTGTGAAAAAATTACTTTTAAACAGCGCGTCTAAAATAAACTGCGCGTGTGAAAATAAATTGGACCTGACACAAGCTGAATAAATGGACCGCTAAGGATTAATCCATAACTGAGTGATTTTCATTAGGGTTATTTATGCTGTGACTCACCTTGCCATGTAACTGTAATGTTAAGCAGTAGTTTGTTCATTTTAAGCTGCACCCTGCTAGTATGCTGGCAGTCTCCTTGCTGTGTAACTGACCGCTCTCTGTCTGCTTGCCACAGGCCAGTTTTGTGGCGTCGGAGAACCGGACAGATATCTCGCTAGACGACCCAAACTTCTGGCAGAAATGGGCTAAGAAGGCCGACCTAGACATGGACACCATCAACAGGAAGGTAAGCCAGTCCCCCGATAGCAGAATTCATGATTCCAGGATATCAGGGATGTGTGCTTTGAGTAGGGGGCTACCTAATTCACGATTTTGTGGAAATCTGGAAATTGAGGGGTCACCGCGGAATTCACCTCCTTTTAGGGGACGATGCATACCGGACTAGTAAGGAGAGGAAAAAAGAAGTTTAAATGAACTACTGCACACCGCAAGCAACGCAAACTATGTATCTTAAATTTGTAGATAGGCTTTTTTTTTTTTTTTTTTTTTTTTTTTTTTTTTATAATTCCTTCATCGCCCTGTGTGCATTGCACTTCGGCAACAAACAAAAAAAAACATCCTTGGACAAATACCACTTAAATCAGTACTACAGGTACGATCCAGCACAGCCACCTCGCTTCAAATAACCTGCTGCTTACTTTTTAAAAGCAGACAGAATTTTATACCCGCATTTTATTTATTTTGACTCTATTAATAAAATACATTTCTACATGGGACAAACATAACGAACATGCTGCATATATGGCCTTTTAAACAATGCCAGATGCCCTTGAGGGTAACCTGAGATTTGGGAATTTCTAATAGATTTCCATTGTATAACTTGGCAAAACATTGCCTTACACTTTTTAGTGGATGCAGAACGTGCAGAGAAGAATGTCTGCTGCAACTGCTGGGGGATGTTGCATGCTTGCCTTTAACAAATGACAGCACTCTGTTTTAGTAAAGACGCAAGTACCACTATTTTTAGGCTTTTTATAGTGCTCTGAAATATTATCTACTTCGGTTTATTTAATGTTTAAACAGGTCCGCGAAATCCTAATTTTATTCCATAACCTACCCGCGAAAAATATGTAGATTCTTTGCGATTATGCATACCCCTACTTGCGAGACGCACTTTTCATTGGGCTCCTGTTATCCTGCTATACTGAGACGCAGTACAGTTTGGGTAAACAATTATCACGGTGCAGTATATCAGCAGCACATACAGAATACTTCTAGAATAAGTGGCAAACGAATGTTTAATTGCAGTTTTATAAGCGGTCCTCCCAGATTATACTAAATGTTAATACCGATACCATGACAATTGGAGTCGCGGTTCTCCAGATGTAAGCAAAAATGTGTGACACAAAGATCTGATTCAGTTACTTAACCTAAAAGTTTATATACAGTCTATGGATGGGTGCTTGTATATTTAATAATCGATTTACACATAATTTACCTAACTATTTAAACGATTACACTAGTATGCTTTACTTCAACGTGCCACTGGCTAAAATGAAATGCTTACTGTACATGATACCAAAATTGAAGTAATACTTAAAACTACCTATTTTGGCAATGCTTTAGTAAGTAGCTCTTTTTAAACATGAAGTGGGGCTCCCAAGTGGCGCATCCAGTAAAAGCGTTCCGTGTGGAGTGCAGGATGTGCCCTATAGCCTGGAGATGGCAGGTTCGAATCCAGGCTATGTCACAGCCGACTGTGACCGGGGGTTCCTGGGGGGCGGTGCACAATTGGCAGAGCGCTGCCCGGGTCGGCTGGGGAATCCAAGGTCTGCCGCGCATCAGCGACCCCTGTAGCCGATAGGGCGCCTGTGGTTCTGTAGTGGAGCTGCCAGATCTGTGTTCTCCTCCGGCACTACAGGTCTGGTGGCCTCGCTGTGGATCCGCAGTGCGAAACATGATAGATTGGCAGGAGCACGTTTCGGAGGACCCGTGTTTCAGCCGCAGTTTCCCGAGTCGCCGGGGGCGTTGTGAGCGGTGAGCCGAGGATACAGATAATAAGGCATACAAAATTGGGGAGAAAAACCAGGGTAAAAAATTGGAGACGACTGAATTTATAAAAACAATTACTAATAAAATAAACATGAAGTGTAATACAAGTACAGTTTGTAAATCCCAATTCATGCATAACTTAAGCTAAATGTTGATGGGATAAGCGGTTCTCCAGATGAGGGTTGTAATGTGTGCAGTGTGGCATGCGTAAGTACCACCGCCTGCACTGCATCCCCTCTGCAGATGGGTCACTGTATGGAGTGTTTTTATGGTTGTGGATGAATGCCGTCCTGTGTTTCTTGCTCCATGGAACAGCAATACGACTCCCGTTGCACACAGGTTGAACCATTCCTGGTTTCACTGAGTTTAATGAGACACACCTGAGCTTATTACCTACACACCTGGGGTTAGCTGGAATGTGTGTGATGGGTGCTGTGTGTGTCCCTGCTGTGTAGTTAAATCTCTGGTGTGTGTGTGAGATGGATGGAATGTGTTAGTTCTGAGTGTGTGTCCCTACTGTACAGTTAAATCTCTGGTGTGTTTGTGTGTGTGAGGGTGTCCCTGCTGTGCAGTTAAATCTCTGGTGTGTGTGAGACGGATGGTGGATGGAGGTGTTAAATCTCGTGTGTGTGTGAGACGGATGGTGGCGGATAGAGGTGTTAAATCGGTTGGAGGTGTGTGTGTGAGACGGATGGGATGGTGGATGGAGGTGTTAAATCTTGTGTGTGTGTGAGAGGCGGATGGAGGTGTTAAACTCTGGTGTGTGTGTGTGTGGAGTTAAACGGATGGAGGTCAAAATCTCTGGTGTGTGTGAGACGGATGGTGGATGGAGGTGTTAAATCTTTGTGTGTGTGAGACGGATGGAGGTGTTAAATCTCTGGTGTGTGTGAGACGGATGGTGGATGGAGGTGTTAAATCTTGTGTGTGTGTGAGACGGATGGAGGTGTTAAATCTCTGGTGTGTGTGTGAGACGGATGGTGGATGGAGGTGTTAAATCTCGTGGTGTGTGTGAGAGATGGATGGAGGTGTTAAATCTCTGGTGTGTGTGAGACGGATGGTGGATGGAGGTGTTAAATCTTGTGTGTGTGTGTGAGACGGATGGAGGTGTTAAATCTCTGGTGTGTGTGTGAGACGGATGGTGGATGGAGGTGTTAAATCTCTGGTGTGTGTGTGAGACGGATGGTGGATGGAGGTGTTAAATCTCTGGTGTGTGTGAGACGGATGGTGGATGGAGGTGTTAAATCTTGTGTGTGTGTGAGACGGATGGAGGTGTTAAATCTCTGGTGTGTGTGTGAGACGGATGGTGGATGGAGGTGTTAAATCTTGTGTGTGTGAGACGGATGGAGGTGTCAAATCTCTGGTGTGTGTGAGACGGATGGTGGATGGAGGTGTTAAATCTTGTGTGTGTGTGTGAGACGGATGGAGGTGTTAAATCTCTGTGTGTGCGATGGTGGATGACGGATGGTGTGTGTTAAATCGGATGGAGGTGTTAAATCTCTGGTGTGCGTGTGAGACGGATGGAGTGTGTTAAATCTCTGGTGTGTGTGTGAGACGGATGGAGTGTGTTAAATCTCTGGTGTGTGAGATGGATGGAGTGTGTTAAATCTCTGGTGCGTGTGTGTCCTCGCTGTGCAGAACACCCTGGTGATCGACACGCCGCGTGTCCGGAAGCAGACCCGTCAGTTCAGCACCCTGAAGGACGATGACCCCGTGGAGTTCTCAGACCTGGACAGCGAGGAGGAGCGGCCGCGCTCCCGCCGGCACGAGCGCCACCACGGATACGGCAGGACGGATTGCTTCCGGGTGGAGAAGCACCTGCTGGTGTATGGGTAAGATGGGGTGGAAGAGTGGGGCGACACGGGGGTTCTTTGAGTACTATTGTGAGGATCTCATCCGGCTCAGGGGATTCGTTTATTTTAAGAGTTCCTAGTCCCTTTAACACTTCTGCCTCTGTTATTTAAAACTGGATAGGAACAGGTCGACATTTGGGGCATGTTGCTTGTATCCACCTGTGTAAAACCTGTGAAAAGTAATCTTTTAATATATTTGCTATTTTTCTCTTCATCTATGATTTATGCCATTTGTATCTCTTAGACATTTAACCTCCTCTTTGAATTGTTCTCTTGCTGTTATAATATTGGAAAAACATTTTGAAATTGGTTTTGGCCCCCTTAGCAATGTTGATTTCTATCTATCTCTCTCTTGGCCTTTCTAACTTCCTTTTTGACTTGCGTTGCAGTTCCAAGTACTCTTTCTGTGTACTGTGTTCTTGGTCACTTTTAAACGCTCTATAAAGTGCCTATTTCTTTAGGTATTTTTTTTAATTGATGTATTAAACCATTTTGGCAAATTTGTTTTAGGTTTAGATTTGTCTACTTTTGCGATGTAATTGTTTTGCGCCTCTAGTACAACATTTTAAAAAAAAACCAGCCATCCTTTTTCCGTGGATGTTTTCTCTATTTTTCTCCAATCTACTTCTGTTAGTCTGTTTCATTCCTTCTTAGTTTGCCTTTCTAAAATTGTAATGCTTAGCTTTAGTCATTACTTTTGGGGTTTTGAAAAGCACTTCAAATGAGATTTTTGTGGTCTGAGTTTGGCAATGGTTCTCTGGCCTCTGTTTTAGTTATTCTGTCTTCGTTATTTGAAAAGACTAAATCAAGGCATGCCTCCCCTCTAGTCTGTGCCTTGACATTGAAAAGTGTTATACATTTAAAAGTACTGTGCAGTTTATAGAATTGACAGTTGGAAGTGTACATTGCAAATGAACTGCGTGTGCACTATGGCAACTCAATGCATCATGGGATCAGTAGTCCTAAAACAGCACTAAAATACACTTCCCAGTATCCTTTACACAGCTGGTAAAACTGGGGCTAGTTTTTAATTTAATTCTCTTCTCTGGGTAGACTCCCAAATAATTAGCACAAACAGGAATTTCATGTTAAGTGAATTTGTATTAAGAAGTAATTCAGTGTTTGTTTTTGTTTGTATTTTCCTATACGAGTACATTTGGTCAGAACCACGTAGAAAACTCCTAGTATCAGGAAACTTGTGTAATGGGAGTTTGTTTTAGTGAGAGTTGACTGTCTTGGTACCCTCTCTCTGTCTGTTGTGGAGCTCTGGTTATTGTTGATGTATATATTGGTTGTCTCTGTTTAGCTGGGGCCGCTGGCAGGACATCCTGTCTCACGGGCGGTTCAAGCGGCGGCTGAGCGAGCGGGATGTGGAGACGATCTGCAGGACTGTGCTGGTGTACTGCCTGCTGCACTACCGAGGAGACGAGAACATTAAGGGCTTCATCTGGGACCTGATCACCCCCTCCGAGAGCGGTCAGGCCAAGGAGCTGCAGAACCACTCTGGTGAGAGGAGAGACACACACACCCACCAACACACACACACACACACACACACACACACCCCCACCAACACACATCCCCTCAGAGCGGTCAGGCCAAGGAGCTGCAGAACCACTGGTGAGAGGAGAGACACACACACACACACACACACACACACACACACACACACACATCCCCTCAGAGCGGTCAGGCCAAGGAGCTGCAGAACCACTCTGGTGAGAGGAGACACACACACACACACACACACACACACCCACCAACACACACACACACACACCCACACACACCCACCAACACACATCCCCTCAGAGCAGTCAGGCCAAGGAGCTGCAGAACCACTCTGGTGAGAGGAGAGACACACACACCTCCACCAACACATATCCCCTCTGAGAGCGGGCAGGCCAAGGAGCTGCAGAACCACTCTGGTGAGAGGAGAGACGCGCACACACACCCACCAACACACATCCCCTCAGAGCGGTCAGGCCAAGGACCTGCAGAACCACTCTGGTGAGAGGAGCGAGGAGAGACACACACACACACACACACACACACACACACACACACACACACACACACACACACACCCACACCCTCCAAGAGCGGTCAGGCAAAGGACCTGCAGAACCACTCTGGTGAGAGGAGCGAGGAGACACACACACACACACGACACACACACACACACACACACACACACACTCACACACCCTCCAAGAGCGGTCAGGCAAAGGACCTGCAGAACCACTCTGGTGAGAGGAGCGAGGAGAGACACACACCTACCCCCCCCTCCCCAGAGCAGGCAGGCCAAGGAGCTGCAGAATCTCTCTGGTGAGAGGAGAGACACACACAGGATAGACACGCTGAAAACTGACACAGAGAGGTGAGACACTGACAACCACAGAGGAGAGACACGCATTCGGATACTGACACGCACAGAGAGAGGAGACACACCACCCACTGAGACGCTGACACACTGACACCTACAGAGAGACGCACACTGAGACCGACATACAGAGAGAGAGGAGACTTGTGTTGTATATTTTCTGTGTAGTCTTCAATGTCCTAGTTCGATATTGGAACGAGATGAGGCCGAAACGACCACCCTGGTTTCGTGGCTCGGATGGAAGCATGGTGTGTGTGGGTGTGGCTTGGCTTGTTCAGAACACACAGCCACTATTGAAAGTTTGGTTCATCTTTTAATGAAACTGCGCCCCTCCCTTCCTCCTTAGGCCTGTCGATCCCGGTCCCCCGCGGCAGGAAAGGGAAGAAGGTGAAAGCCCAGAGCACCTTCGACGTTCACAAAGCGGAGTGGATCCGCCAGTACAACCCGGACTCGCTGTTCATGGACGACAGCTACAAGAAGCACCTGAAGCACCAGTGCAACAAGTAGGGAGCCACCACTAGAGGGCAGCAGGACTGCAGCTCATTATTGGCAATTAGTCATTTAGCAGAAGCTTTTATCCAAAGCGACTTAGACTAGGGGGTGAAGTATGCATCACAACTGCTGCTGCAGAGTCACTTACATTGTTTTACGTCACACGCTGCAAGTCAGTGGCTGAGATGGGATTTGAACTGGAACCTCCTGGTAACAAACCCTTTTCTTTAACACTAGAACAACCACGTTTTATAGGCATTCCTAGAACAACCATGACCAGTCAATTTTGACTGGCGTATTAAAAACAACATAAATATTAATGAAAGGACAAACAATTGAATATAAATTGTAGTTTTATTCAGGAATGTCGTATGAGGCATCTACACAGCCGAAACATTGTAAATAAACAGACATTTGAACAGAAGTGTGTTTATATACAGACATATTACATAACGCACATCATCAAACGGTAAAATGAAATAAACAAGTATTTGAAAATAAATGTGTGTATATACAGGTATATCATACATACAAAACCATACAACTGAAACGATATAAATAAGTAGAAAACTTAATAAATGTGTTTATATTGCCGATATATATAATAATGTTTTATATGTATTGGTCAATTTGACCGCGCCTGGTGGGAAGAGGTATGATAGTATTTTATCTCCCTAATTTTTGCAGCCATGAAATTTTTTTTTTTTTTCTGTCGGTAATTGGTACATATATTTAGGAAAAGTCAGGAAAGCACCGCAATTTAAATTTAAATTCCAAAAACGGTCAAAGTGACCGCCTTGGTCGTTCTAGTGTTAATCACTGGACCACCAAGCCTACATCTTCCATCAGCAGCACAGCTCTCAGTGCACTTCTGAAAAACACACGTCGCCATATTCTTCCATTTGCAGTGTCTTCTGGGTCACTAGCTGAAAGCATGTCAGTCAGGGGAAGCAGCTGATTGGTTGTTGACAGGAAAGATTCAGAGATGCCACCGGCTACAATTGGCCGTAGCAGCTACCATTTGAGGTTCTGCTACATCTAAGGGGTATAATACAACGGTTTTTATTAAATAAATAAATGGATACTACCTGGATGTTGAAATGTTATTTCAATACCATGTGTGTTGTCCTGTTTTAATTTTGTTAATGAATTAATGGTTCTTGTATAATACTGCATTTCATTGACAGTTTATTGTGGCATTTTAACTGACGTACTAAAAGCTCTGAGTCGGGTTGCTTAGTAACCAGTTTAGGGGTCCTTCAGAAACAGCTGCGCACATGTCTCCTTGCTTGCTTTTTAGTCTGGGATTAAGGCGCGCTGGTGACGGGTTCTGTGATTTAATAGAGAACATTGAACTTTACCAACACAACTTAATTAAAGCTTTAACCAGAGTAGTAAAAGGTTGAATATTTCAGTCCAGGCTTGACAGCACTCACTCTTCATTACTAATAGTTAAATCCAGAATAAACAGAATTCCACATTTTAAAAAAGCAGTGTTGAAGTATTTTCTGTTGGGGTTGTTAATTTCTAAATGCCATGTGTTTACAATTACCAAAATTATAGATTGAACAGCAAAAAGGTCATTGGCTTGCCAGACCCTAAGAGCTTTTTAATTTCTAGGGCTAGCAGCCCCTGGCCTTGAAAAAAAATTCGGCTACTATTTTCTACTAAGGGGTGGGGACAATTTCACCCTCAAGGTGACCCAGGAAGTGCAACATTAACTAAAAGCATGGCTTACAAACCAAGTGTAGTACCAGATGTGTGTGTTTTTTTTTGTTTATTTTTAATTGAAATGTGTTCGCTATAGCACAAGTTTTTCAGAACTCAACATCCACATTAATGAGGCATTATGAAGCAATAGCACTTGAATGGACGGCTTCTCATGCTGGCTTCTGATTAGCTACAGAAACTCCCCAAAGAGTTAAACAGAAGCTAACCCTCCCCTTCCAGCTGGAATGAATATTGGTTTCAGGTTTGAAAGCATGTTGAAAACCCCATGAATATCTTGGCAATTTTTCCAGGCCAGTTACTTCAGCGTTGTGTCTGTTTCAGAGTGCTGCTCCGGGTTCGAATGCTGTACTACCTGAAACAGGAAGTGATCGGGGACCAGGCAGAGAAGGTGCTGGGAGGAGCCGACGCCAGGTAAATAGAATAAATACAACCCTGTATAACATTATTAACTTTATCCAGCATCATTTAGTGAGATCAGATTCTGGAGATATGATTGGGGGTGGGGTGGGGGGAGGATCTGTCACACTTAGATTTCTGCATATATCTGATCAATCTCTATAGTCTGTGTAAGTCTGCCTGCTGTATTGAAAGCTCTCTCTCTCTGTCTCTCTCTGTTGCACTCTGTCGCTCTCTGTCCTGTATTGAGCGCTCTCTGTCCTGTGTGCTATATTGAAAGCTCTGTCTGTCTCTCTCAGGCAGATCGGTATTTGGTTCCCAGAGGTGGATCAGTTGGAGCTGCCGGCTCGCTGGTGGGACGCTGAGGCAGACAAGTCCCTCCTCATCGGGGTCTTCAAACACGGTAAGAGATGTGCCGGTTACCTGCTCCCAGAATCACAACACTAGCATTACTGAGCTGCTCCCTGAATTGGAGCACCCAGATTACCTGAGCTGGTCCCCGAATCCCAGAACTCGCGTTACAAAGAAACGTCATCAATTCAGTGACAAACATTTCCCCCTGCAGGCTACGAGAAGTACAACACCATGCGCGCTGACCCCTCCCTGTGCTTCGTGGAGAGAGTAGGCCGTCCTGACGAGAAAGCCATCGAGACAGAGCAGAGAGGGGGAGACAATTTCGGGGACCTGGGAGAGGGGTGAGAGCAACATTTTAAAATCCATTTGGTTGACAGGTTTGAATGCAGTATATGAATGGGAAGAAAACAACTACATCTCCCAGCATGCGTCAGCAGTGCCAGTGATGGGAGCTGTTCATCCTATAAGAGGCTATAAAGACAGGTTTGACTGCAGTACATGTATGCCTACACTGGAAGTACTGCTAGAGAACTACAGCTCCCAGCATACCTCTGCACTGGGAGTCAAGGTGAGGGAGGATGGGAGCTGTAGTTTTAGGCTGTATATAAATGATAATGTCTTATCTTGCTTTCTTTCAGTGGTGACTTTGACAAGTACACAGAGGACCCAGAGTACAAACCCATGCAGGGCATGTCAAAGGAACAGGATGAAGAGGTGAGCTAGCAGCTCCTTTGAAATCAACTCTGACAGTAACCTTGCCAAAAAGACAACCCTGACAGAACGAGTCTGAATGGTGTTTTGTTTGGTGGAGGGTGAGGTGGTGGTAGGAGTCATACAAACGTTAAACTAAGACTGGACTGGCAGTTTTGAGGGGGTTATTTCTAGACCTCCTTTAGGGATCTGAAAGGTTTGGGAGTAAAATAATTGGGGACAGGAAATTTTAAAAAGGAGCGAAAGTGATTGTGGCTCTCCTAATGAGTGTACTGTACTGTAATCTGCAGGGAGACTCCATGATGCTGGATGAGGAGATCTCTGTGGTGGACGGGGATGAAGGTTAGTGCAGCTCACTAATTAAAAAAAATAAATAAGTCACTCAATAATAATCAAATGCTAAATATTTTGGAAAAACTATGGTTTTAATATGCTGGTCATTTCATTTCAATGACAGTTTCCACTAGAAGTCTTTCTCCGTGCCTTTTAATGCCACGATGTTTGCTGTAAAATTCAGTTTTCAGTATTTCTGAATTCCTATAAACCCCCACCCAGGTCACATGGCCCAGGCGGGTGCGGTGTATTGGCCGGCTGGCTCTGCGCTGACGGCAAGGCTCCGGCGCTTGATCACAGCGTACCAGCGCAGCTACCGACGCGAGCAGCTCAAGATGGAGGCCGCGGAGAAAGGAGACCGCCGCCGCCGGAGGTGCGAGGCTGCTTACAAACTGAAAGAGATCGCACGCAGGGAGAGACAGCAGAGGTGAGAGAAACTACAACTCCCAGCATGCCTCTAACAGAGGGGGCATGGGAGCTGGAGTCCTTTCAGCTTGCAAACACTTGTTGTTTGCCTGTGTGTGACTGATGGGTGTCCTTCTCAGGTGGACCCGACGGGAGGAGTGTGATTTCTACCGCGTGGTCTCCACCTTCGGAGTGGAGTTCTCTCCGGCGCACGGGCACTTCGACTGGCGCCGCTTCCGCTCCTTCGCTAGGCTGGACAAGAAGACGGACGACAGCCTGGTGCGCTACTACCACGGCTTCCTGGCCATGTGCCGGCGCGTCTGCAAGCTGCCCCAGCCCCCGGGACAGGGTAAGAGACCAGAGCAGGATCAAAGCAGAGATAAACAGGCTTGCTACCAGGAGGTTGTGTGTGACCCTGAGCGAGTCACTTAACCTCCATGTCGGTCCTCTGGGTGAGATGTAAAACAACCAAGGTCCTATTGTAAGTGACTCTGCAGCAGCAGTTGTGATGCATAGTTCACTCCCTAGTCTCTAAGTCGCTTTGGATAAAAGTGGCTTATAAGTGGCTCAATAATAATGTCAGACCTGATAATAAAGCTAACCTCCCAGCCTCCGGGACAGGATGAGAGAGAGGCTGCAGAAACACCCAGCCCCAACCCAACAAAAAAAATTGGTTTCTTTCTCTTTCGTATGCCTAAAACAATGTTTTAACTAACAATTAGTTCCAGAAAACTATACATAAAATCTCTGCAGGAGGCTAGGAGTTTGGATTGCATTTTGGCTATAATGTGATTTAATTATGTTTTAGACAAACGCTGTTAAACTAATAATCAGACTTAACACCTCATCTGCTTCCCAAAATGACATCTAGGCATTTAAAACCACTTAACTATTCATTGCCATTTCTTATCCTACACACTTCTGTAGATGCTGCTGACATACATCATTTAATAATGAATTGTTTCTGTTTCCTCCAGTGCCCCCTGACCCCTCCCTGTCCATCGCCCTGATCACAGAGGAGCGAGCCTCGCGCACCCTGTACAGAATAGACCTGCTGCGCAAGATCCGTGAACAGCTGCTGCCCCACCCTTCCCTGGACCAGCTCCTCGCCTCTCTCGCACAGCCCAGCCCCGAGCTCCCAGACTGGTGGCAGAGCCCTCAGCACGACAGGGAGCTCCTGCTGGGGGCGGCCAAACACGGAGTGAGCAGGACCGACCAAACCATCCTCCCTGACCCAGAATACAGCTTCCACCAGGCACGGCTCGCATACCTGCAGCAGCACCAGCTCCAGTCCAGGAGCTCCACCCCTCTGAACCAGCTTCAGCAGCTGCAGCAGAGTTCTAACCCTGCCTCTCCATTCCAGGACACTCCCAGCAGTGGGTGGGGCTTGGAATGCGAGAAGGATTCTAAAGGGGAGGGGCTAGCTCAGGAGGTGTTGCGTAGTGGAAGTGAGGGCAGTTATCCTGACAGTAGTGCGGTGTTTTCCGGGATGTCTGGGAATTCGACCCCCCTGCTTCTGCCCCCACGTTCCCTGTTCCAGAAGGAAAGGGACGGGAAGAGGAGAGACGATTCAGATTCGGATACAGACTCGGATAAGGAAGACTGTTCGTCCTCGACATCTTCCAATAATTCTGGGTCGTCTGATGAAAGTGATACAGAGAAGGAAGTAAAGACGGGGAGTAAGTGAAATGTGTTTTTTATTTATTTATTTTTTTTAAGCTGTTTCAGTAGTATGATCATTCATTTCTGAATTCATATTTAAGTTGTAATGCCAACTAATGATTTTGCTTTGGTAAAATAAAGCACAAGGGCCTATAAGATGGTAATTTTGCCTACCAGCAAAATACATCCTCAGGCTTTCGGTCTGTTGTGTAGTTTGTAACCCTGCCGTTTCCCTCCCCTTCTTTAGGGGAGCCCAAGCTCTTTGACCCTGACGAGGATGGCAGTGTACCCTCCCAGGACGGCTTTGCCAGTGAGGCCGGGCCAGAGCGCACGGTGCTGGAGATGCTGCAGGACAAGCAGAGAGCCAGCGAGTGGCCCAAGGTGAGATGGAGGGAGCAGCTCTTCCTGCAGGCCAGGAGGAATAACAACTGGGGCTGTGGGTTGGAGCTCTCAAGCTCACTCCCAGTCCAGTGCTAAATTATTATTATTATTATTATTATTATTATTATTATTATTCAGTAGTCCATTTAGCAGACAGTTTTCTCCTAGAGACTAGGCAGTGGACTGTGCATCACAGCTGCTACTGCTGAGTCACTTACAATAGGACCTCAATTTTAGGATGTGACTTGCTCAGGGTCACACACATTGAGTCATGAAACTTTGTAATTTTGTATTCTGTACATACCATTTAACGTGATGGTGAACTTTTTAAATCATACTGCTAGCACTGATTTTGAATGTACAGCTGTGGCGAGGGGGGTGGATGTTACTGACAGGCTTGTTAATTTTTACATTACATTTTCAGGGATGGGAATAAGACTCCCATTGCATAACAGTGTGATGATCCATTCCTGGTTTCGCTAGTTTTATTTGACATCCTGAGTCTATTGCCGCTACAGTGTGGCTAATCAAGCTTGTAGTAATGCCTGGAATGGGTGAAACTGCTGTGCAATAGGATTCTTATATCCATCCATCTTTTACAGTGCTGAAATGTTTCGACCTGATAAATGTTTCAGATCTGAAGACACTGTGAAAGACTTCTGTTTTAGTATTTTAGCACTCCTGAGTGTTGTGTAATGATGTTAACCCCTTGCTCTGCGTGTGTGCGCGCTCTCAGGACCGTGTGCTGATTAACCGCTTGGACATGCTGTGCTCGGCCGTGCTGACTGGACGCTGGCTGGCCAGCCGCAGAGTGACCCCTGAGCTGGGGAGCCCCTGCCTGGACGAGCCCCGTTCCTCATCCCCCTCCCCTCACAGCTTCACCAGACTGCTCCCGGAGGACCCCGAGTTCACTGTGAGACTGAGACACGTAAGAGACCCCTCACGCACGGCAGAGCTGCCCTTCACACACACCTCAGGAACTGCAGCAACAAATTAAGATTGTGCAGTTCTGAATGAAGCGTATGCTACAGAAAACATGTTTAAAACATGAGATCTGGTACTGCTTTAGGTTAAAGAAAGCTCTTGGTTTCTATGCTTTATTCTCGGGTTATCTATTTGCACTTCCTAGGTCACAACAGCAGTGTCTTCTGGGTCACTGGCTGAAAGCATGTCAGTTAGGAGGGAAAGCAGCTGGTTGGTTAATGTCAGGAAAGATTGAAGGGGTGGGGACAATTTCACCTTCCGGGTGACGCAGGAAGTGCAACAGTACCTGAAAGTATAGTACCAGTTCTTTTAAAATGGAAATTTACATGTGTGCTAAAACATGTGTTTCTTTCCGAACTGTACATTTGAGACCAGTATAATGAATGGATGTGCATGGCCAAAAGATGTAACCATTTTGCTACAATCGTGCTTATGTTGCCATCCAATACAGTTTTTAGGAAAATGTGATGAAAAAAAATCCTGCACATTCAGTTGTTAAAAGGAGACACGACTTTCTCAATGCCATTTCAAGACGTTTAAAGTTGGTATCCCACAGTGCAACAAGTTGTAAGTATTGCACTCGCTCATGTATGTAATCGCGCTCTCTGTCTTCTCAGGAGGAGGGCTTGAAGTTGACCATTCAAAAGCAGAGTCTGCACCACAATGGCACCCTGGCAGAGGGGTCCCGCCAGAGGGGGGGACGAGGGAGGGATGCACAGGTAACAAGCTTATATTAACACCTGACCAGTAGAAGTGTCTGTCCTGAAAATCTGCTTGTATCATTCCCAGCACCCTATGATATTAATATATACCTATAATATATATATGACCTGGCTAATTCCCATCGAATATAAACTGATTTTTTTTTTTGTTTTGTGTGTCCTCCCCAAGATGACTCTCGCATTAACAGGATCATATCTCTGATTTAATCTTATATTAAGCTGCCATCCCACACTTTAATTTATAAACGTAATATTTAGTATTCTGTTCATTTACATCGAGAAAATAAGTGTGAGGCAGCTGAATAAAGGCTATTAGACAATATTGCTCTAATTGTTTCAGTCACCCCTGTGTTTTGCACGTCGTGGGCATTGTGCTGACTTGACTCAGATCGTTCGTACTAGCCTGGAATCAGTTCTTTTGTATATACTGAAGTAAATTTATTTTAATTTAACCTCCCCCTTGTGTTTTACAGGCAGATGGCCCGCCCCAGGACTCTCCCTTCTCGGACCCGCAGGCCCGTGTCCCAGTGATCCACTCCCTCACTCGCTCGGTGCTGGTCGGGCAGGACGCCCCTCGACGCAGCGAGCTCTCCGACTGGCTCAAAGAGCACCCCCAGTATGAGGTGGAGCCCCAGGCCCTCTCGGTGAGTCCAGCCAGCGCTGTGGTAGAGCAGGGAGTCCCGTCCAGCCAGCCAGCCAGCCAGCGCTGTGGTAGAGCGGGGGAGTCCCGTCCAGCCAGCGCTGTGGTAGAGCGGGGGAGTCCCGTCCAGCCAGCGCTGTGGTAGAGCGGGGGAGTCCCGTCCAGCCAGCGCTGTGGTAGAGCGGGGGAGTCCCGTCCAGCCAGCGCTGTGGTAGAGCGGGGGGGAGTCCCCAGCCAGCTGTGCTGTGGTCCGTCCAGCCAGCGCTGTGGAGCGGGGAGTCCGCCCAGCCAGCGCTGTGGTAGAGCGGGGGGAGTAGAGCGGGGAGTCCCGCCCAGCCAGCGCTGTGGTAGAGCGGGGAGTCCCGCCCAGCCAGCGCTGTGGTAGAGCGGGAGTCCGCCCAGCCAGCGCTGTGGTAGAGCGAGGGGAGTGGGGAGTCCCCCGCCCAGCCAGCGCTGTGGTAGAGCTGGGAGTCCCGCCCAGCCAGCGCTGTGGTAGAGCGGGGAGTCCCAGCCCAGCCAGCGCCCAGGTAGCGGTAGGCGGGGAGTCCCGCCCAGCCAGCGCTGTGGTAGTTCGGGGAGTCCCGTCCCCAGCCAGCGCTGTGGTAGAGCTGTGTAGAGGGGGAGTCCCGCCCAGCCAGCGCTGTGGTAGAGCGGGGAGTCCCGCCCAGCCAGCGCTGTGGTAGCGGGGAGTCCGGCCCAGCCAGCTGTGGTAGAGCGGGAGTCCCGCCCAGCCAGCGCTGTGGTAGAGCGGGAGTCCTGCCCAGCCAGCGCTGTGGTAGTTCGGGGAGTCCGCCCAGCCAGCGCTGTGGTAGTTCGGGAGTCCCGCCCAGCCAGCGCTGTGGTAGAGCGGGAGTCCCGGCCCAGCCAGCGCTGTGGTAGAGCGGGGAGTCCCGCCCAGCCAGCGCTGTGGTAGAGCGTCCAGCCAGGGAGTAGCCGGGCCCAGCCAGCGGAGCGGGGAGTCCGCCCAGCCAGCGCTGTGGTGGTAGCGCTGGGTAGAGCGGGGTCCCGCCCAGCCAGCGCTGTGGTAGAGCGGGGAGTTCCGCCCAGCCAGCGCTGTGGTAGAGCGGGGAGTCCGCCCAGCCAGCGCTGTGGTAGAGCGGGAGTCCCGCCCAGCCAGCGCTGTGGTAGAGTCCGGGGGAGTCCCGCCCAGCCAGCGCTTGTGGTAGAGTCCGGGGAGTCATGTAGAGCGGGAGTCCGCCCAGCCAGCGCTGTGGTAGAGCGGGGAGTCCCGGCCCAGCCAGCGCTGTGGTAGAGCGGGGAGTCCCGTCCCCAGCCAGAGGGGAGTGTGGTAGAGCGATCAGCCAGCGGGGAGTCCCGCCCAGCCAGTGCTGTGGTAGAGCGGGGAGCCCAGCCAGCGCTGTGGTAGAGGGGGAGTCCCAGCCAGCCAGCGCTGTGGTAGAGCAGCCAGCGGGGAGTCCCGCCCAGCCAGCGCTGTGGTAGAGCGGGGAGTCCCGCCCAGCCAGCGCTGTGGTAGAGCGGGGAGTCCCGCCCAGCCAGCGCTGTGGTAGAGCTGGGGAGTCCGGGGGAGTCGGGGAGTCGGCCCAGCCAGCGCTGTGGTAGAGCGGGGAGTCCTCCGCCCAGCCAGCGCTGTGGTAGAGCGGGGAGTCCCGGCTCCAGCCAGCGCTGTGGTAGAGCTTGTGGTAGAGCGGGGAGTCCCGGCCCAGCCAGCGCTGTGGTAGTTCGGGAGTTCCGCCCAGCCAGCGCTGTGGTAGAGCGGGGAGTCCCAGGCCCAGCCAGCGCTTGTGGTAGAGCGGGGAGTCCTCGCCCAGCCAGCGCTGTGGTAGAGCGGGGGAGTCCCGTCCAGCCAGCGCTGTGGTAGAGCGGGGGAGTCCCGTCCAGCCAGCGCTGTGGTAGAGCGGGGGAGTCCCGTCCAGCCAGCGCTGTGGTAGAGCGGGGGAGTCCCGTCCAGCCAGCGCTGTGGTAGAGCGGGGGAGTCCCGTCCAGCCAGCGCTGTGGTAGTTCGGGGGAGTCCCGTCCAGCCAGCGCTGTGGTAGAGCGGGGAGTCCCGCCCAGCCAGCGCTGTGGTAGAGCGGGGGAGTCCCGTCCAGCCAGCGCTGTGGTAGAGCGGGGGAGTCCCGTCCAGCCAGCGCTGTGGTAGAGCGGGGGAGTCCCGTCCAGCCAGCGCTGTGGTAGAGCGGGGGAGTCCCGTCCAGCCAGCGCCTGTGGTAGAGCGGGGGAGTCCCGTCCAGCCAGCGCTGTGGTAGAGCGGGGAGTCCTGGCCCAGCCAGCGCTGGTAGAGCGGGGAGTCCCGCCCAGCCAGCGCTGTGGTAGAGCGGGGAGTCCCGCCCAGCCAGCGCTGTGGTAGAGCGGGCCAGTGGTAGAGCGGGGAGTCCCGCCCAGCCAGCGCTTGTGGTAGAGCGGGGAGTCCCGATCCAGCCAGCGCTGTGGTAGATGGGGGAGTCCCGTCCAGCCAGCGCTGTGGTAGAGCGGGGGAGTCCCGTCCAGCCAGCGCTGTGGTAGAGCGGGGAGTCCGCCCAGCCAGCGCTGTGGTAGAGCAGGGGAGTCCCGGGCAGCCAGCGGGTAGAGCGGGAGTCGTCCAGCCAGCGCTGTGTGGCCCAGCCAGCGCTGTGGTAGAGCGGGGGAGTCCCGTCCAGCCAGCGCTGTGGTAGAGCGGGGGAGTCCCGTCCAGCCAGCGCTGTGGTAGAGCGGGGGAGTCCCGTCCAGCCAGCGCTGTGGTAGTTCGGGAGTCCCGCCCAGCCAGCGCTGTGGTAGAGCGGGGAGTCCCGCCCAGCCAGCGCTGTGGTAGAGCGGGGAGTCTGTGGTAGAGGGGAGTCCGTCCAGCCAGCGCTTGTGGTAGAGCGGGGGATGTCCCGTCCAGCCAGCGCTGTTGCTAGGATTGCTGTATCCTGGCTCGTCTCTGAATGAAGTCTGCAGGTTTATATTGTGTTTTTCTGTCTCAGTTCCTGGTCTCTTTGAATGAAGTCTGCAGGTTTTATATTGTGTGTTTCTGTCTCAGTTCCTGGCAGGGAGTCACAGACATAAGAAGCACCGCAGTAAGAAGGTCTCTAAACTGGAACCCGGGACCCTGAGCGGAGCAGAGAGGGTGCAGCTGGTCCACCTGCGCAGCGGCAGAAAGGTGAGGCAGCAAAGCGGGATGGAATGGGTTACCTAGCCACAACATTCATGCTGAATCACTGGGATCGTTTGAAGACCCGAGTTGATGCAGGTCTGAGATCAGTCAGCTGCTGAACAGCCTCCTCTCGTTCGTGAATTGTTTTGTTCTAATGGAGGTTAATTAAAAGCTTTTTTACATTAGAGTGTAGACTGCATATGGAACCGGCTTCAGCCCCAGGTTGATACTGGGGCCGAGATGAGTTTAACACACAGATTTCACGCTGCAGATGGTATACTGATTTTTGTTTTAAACTTTTATTTTATTGATCCGAACTAGTTAAAACCACTTTATTAGACTGTTTTTAGTGTTCTAATTGTTGTCAGTTTTTTGTGCAACATGTCTTAGGATACTTGTCCAAGGGTATTTCATTGTGATTTCTTTGTATTGTGCAGTGCTTTTTGTGTGAAAGGCTCTATATGAATGTGAATGCTGGATGGTTTAGTGAACCCCACTCTCTCTCTCCCTCTTGGTAGCTGGGGGGTGCGTTCGCCCCCTCTCTCCGGGGTCTCAGGCAGTGTCTGGAGGAAAATCCTGACTACTTTGTCTCTGCAGATTGGGCTGAGCTAGTCAGGCACTCGGTGAGTACAGAAAACACAGCATCTTAATTTAGTCTGAAGAATTATTTCCCAAGATGTAGATTTTTGTTGAAAACTACAGTTAAACATGTGTAAGTTTGTAGGCTATAACTATATCACATGTATGCAGGTCTGTTTATTACTACCGGTACCTGAAACAAAGGTACAAGAAACTCCGTGACCTGTGAAAAGAATTGCAAAGCCCCAAGCATACAAATAGGGGTATGCATGAACAGAAAATCTACTATTAAACAGTACTAACATGACAGAATTTACAACAGCAAATAGGTTATAAATAGGGCTTCTGATTTTCGTAAAATATACTGATGAAGCGTTTGTCCTACAGACCACGAGTACGTTGGAAGCACTTGAATGTCCCGGGCAAACGGACTTGCCTTGAATCAAACCCTGCCACATAATAAATCAAGTTATCAAAATCTGATACTGTACCTTTTTAAAAAAAAAAAAATTCAAGGATTGTATTCTAATTTTAATTTTACTTTCTTAATTCTCAAAACAAGGATTTTAACTGCATTCAAGCAACATCCTTCATTATAAACTTCAAACAGGAAGCTCACATGACCCAGTGCTGGACTGCACAGTCACAATTACGTTGATTTTAATCGGACGAGACTTTCAGATCGCACCGGATTCCTGAACAGACAGGTTCCAGGTTGTAGAGCAGATCACAGCATTCATTTCAATAAGGATTCAGTCAGGACACAAATGAAATGTCATACTGAACTATATAGAGTGCTGGTTTGTAGAGGGGCTTGGTTTATATACAATATATTTTAAAGCTTAACCATACCAGACAAGCCCAAATGAAAGACATGTATTTATCGAATAGATTCACCTGCATTATGTAGTTATCAATAGTGATATTTTAAATGATAAAAAAACAAACTAGGTATTTTTCCTAAAGTGGGGCCTGATTTTTGAGAGCCCTCACCTCCCTGAAATCCAACGTCAGGGCTGATCGGGGTGTGGAAAGCAGCCAGAGGGGTTCCAGTGTCCTAAAATGTTTGATCGCTGTCAAAAAGGTCTGCAGGTCCAACAGAGGGCAGCTGTGGTGTTTATACAGTAGGATGTGTGCAGTGTCAGGTTATTGATTTGCTTATGTATTGAAAACTGAACTGGGTAACTACAGACTAATAAGCCTGACTTCTGTTTTATGTAAACTTATGGAAACTATAATAAGATCCAAAATGGAAAATTACCTATATGGTAACAGTATCCTGGGTGACAGTCAGCATGGTTTTAGGAAAGGGAGATCGTGTCTCACTAACCTGCTTGATTTTTTTGAGGATGCAACATTGACAATGGATAATTGCAAAGCATACAACATGGTTTATTTAGATTTCCAGAAAGCTTTTGACAAAAGTCCCGCATAAAAGATTAATTTTCAAACTGAACGCAGTAGGGATTCAAGGAAATGCATGCACATGGATTAGTGGTTAACATGTAGAAAACAAAGTACTGATTTAGAGGAGAAACCTAAAAATGGAGTGAGGTAACCAGTGGTTTACCACAGGGATCGGTATTAGGTCTTCTGCTATTCCTAATCTGCATTAGTGATTTAGATTCTGGTTTAGTAAGCAAACTTGTTAAATTTGCAGACGACACAAAAATAGGAGGAGTGGCAAACACCATTGCAAAGGTCATTCAAAATGATCTAGACAGCATTCAGAACTGGGCAGACACATGGCAAATGACATTTAATAGAGAAAAGTGTAGGGTGCTGCATGCAGGCAATAAAATGTCCATATGGGAGATACTTTAATTGAAGGAATCTATGAAAGATACCTAGGAGTTTATGTTGACTCAGAAATGTCTTCATCTAGACAATGTGGGGAAGCTATAAAAAAAAAAAAAAAAAAAAAAAAAGGCGAAGAAGGTGCTCGGATATATTGTGAGAAGTGTTGAATTTAAATCAAGGGAAGTAATGTAATGTTAAAACTTTACAATGCATTAGTAAGACCTCATCTAGAATAATTGTGTTCAGTTTTGGTCACCTCGTTACAAAAAGGATATTGCTGCTCTAGAAAGAGTGCAAAGAAGAGCAACCAGAATTATCCCGGGTTTAAAAGGCATGTCGTATGCAGACAGGCTAAAAGAATTGAATCTATTCAGTCTTGAACAAAGACTACGCGGTGATCTGATTCAAGCATTCAAAATCCTAAAAGGTATTGGACAATGTCGACCCAGGGGACTTTTTTGACCTGAAAAAAGAAACAAGGACCAGGGGTCACAAATGGAGATTAGATAAAGGGGCATTCAGAACAGAAAATAGGAGGCACTTTTTTACACAGAAAATTGTGAGGGTCTGGAACCAACTCCCCAGTAATGTTGTTGAAGGTGACACCCTGGGATCCTTCAAGAAGCTGCTTGATGAGATTCTGGGATCAATAAGCTACCAACAACCAAATGAGCAAGATGGTCCGCATGACCTCCTCTCGTTTGTAACCTCTAAGTTTCTTCTTAAGTCTCTTCCATGCTGCAGTTTTGTGCACATGTAGCCTCATCCACATTAATGTTGCATCATAAAGTAACAGCACTCGAGAGGAGGGCTTCTCATGATTGCTTCTCTGCATATGAACATCCCAGTGTGTATTTAAAACAGATTTAATCCTAATAGCTTTGACAATGAAACCCCATAACTATATAATATCTCCCCTCTGTCTAACTGACTGTCTGTGTGTGTCTCTCTCTCTCTCTCCTCTCTCTCTCTCTCTCTCTCTCTCTCTCTCTCTCTCTCTCTCAGGGTTACCTCCCAGACTCCATGTTTGATCGAATTCTCACCCAAGACATCAAAAAGTCCAGCAGACGCCCCAAACAGACTCCTCGCGCTCACAAACACCACGGCAACAGCAGTTGCCATAACGACAGCATCATCAAACTGGAACCGACTGCTCTCAACTCCACAGGAGGGCTTCCCCTGCTGCCAGACAGCTCAAGTTCAGGCAGCTACCAAACCGAAGGAAACAGACACCCCCACTATCACCGTAACAGCAGCTCCGCCCCTTCCCCTGTCTTGCCACGTCACATCCTGTCGCCTGCTTATGGTGTCAAGATGGAGACGGAGCTGGAGGGTGGAGCCCTGGAGGTGATTGACTGCAGCGATAGCCTATCGCAGGGCTATGCTAGCTCTGATAAAGATTTGTCTCTGCTAGACGATCCTATGATGCCTAATAATTCAGAATCGAGTGAAGGCGAAGATTGATATGCTTGATTCCATTTTTTTTGGGGGGGACCACATTTTTATTTTATTTTTTGGGGTTTAGTTCAAAGAATTTAAGAGTAGTGGTTTCTCAAAACCAGGAGACACCAAAACAGAGGTGCAAAGAATGACTTTGAGAAAACATTTGATTTGTGTGTGTTTTTTTTGTTCTGTGTTTTATTTTATTTTTCTTTTTTGAAGCGGAGGGTTTAGATTTGACAAGTTGACTTTTAAACCTTCAACAGTACTGTATTTATTTGGTGGGTGTACAAAGGAGAGAGTTTGTATTGTGTGTGTGTTTTTTTTCTTTAACCCAGTGTCCCAAGCAAGTATATTAGAGTATATTTCTTTATTTTTACGTAGGGGATGGGGTGTGTATGTATAATGAACTCCGAAACAAACACAGAGATAGATTAATAGGTATTTATGTAGAAAACAAACATTTTAAGGATTTAAGAAGGCTGCAATATTATGATCAATTCAATTAACTGAAATGACTCAGTCGGTGAGAATATGCCCACCTTTATAATTGTAATACAAAACATGTTCTAGAACTTCTAATAAAGAAACTTGGTCAATTTAAAAAAAAAAAAAAAAAAGATTAATGTTTGTCATTGAATTTATTAAGTTTCTTTTAGTATTTCTAAATTCAGTCCTATTGATAAATAGTGACAGATGACAAACTTCAAAGGAGCCCCATCCAGCTAGTTGAACGTATTGGCTTGTGCTCCATGGATAACACTCATCAACTTCAATAATAGAGATTTCTCAAATTTGGGATTCCTAAAATCAGATTCTAAAAACTTGGGACTCCTAAAATCGGATTCTAAAAATGTGTTGGCCATTGTGGCGTGATAGACTGTTAAGCCATAAATATTTGCAAGCCTTTTATGCGTTTTTCACGTGTTAAAAAAACAATTTTGGCACAAAATCAAATTCCACAAAAGACGTACTTTGTATATTGCATCAGGTCGCTAACATTTCTGGAGCAAAATAATCTTTATGGGTGTGATTCGCCAAAAATTTTGGTTGCAAAGGTTTATGGCTTTACAGTATCTTATTTGTACGTTCGAACTATTTTATTTAAACTTCTTTTTTTTTTCATTGTAATAGGTTTTCACAGTCTGAATTAAAGTTTCGTAATTTTATTTTCATTAATTATTGTCATTTAATTTCTCACTGATATTTCCATCCTTCTGGGTTAGTCTTGGGGAGACAGACGGCTCGTTTCTCTCCCCCTCCTCGATGTTTCTATTGTACTTTTATTAATCACCATCTTTGTCATATAGAATTTCATAAGAGGCTTTTAAATAAGCTACAAAAAAAACTAGAACAATATTATGATGTTTGCAAATAATAATAATCGTGCCGGTTCAGTGCTGTGTGCCTCAGATTAAAATGCATACAGATCACATCAGCCAGCAAAGTCTTCCTTCAGTCCATTGATATTGCTAAGACTTAATATACTAAACAGTGAAAATAGCCAAGGACTTTTATTATTTTCTTGACGCCCTCTCCCCCACCCCCTCTCCCCAAGATCTCTTCAGTTGGTAACCCCCCTCCTCTCAGCTGTAGAATCCGGAGCTTGCGTGGGTTAGGGTGTGAATACATACTGTACCATGTCTGAAGACTGTTTGCAATGTACTGTATATATGCTGTTTATAAATCCAAAAAATAACCATAAAGACAAAGAAATAAACAAAAAAATACAACTGAGTGGTCTGGATTATTTTATTGCGTCCCCAGTTTGACACCACTATAATTCCTCCTTCTTGGTGTCCGTGTTAATTTACTGCATTACACAGAATTGCGAGGGTCTGGAACCAACTCCCCAGTAATGTTGTTGAAGCTGACACCCTGGGATCCTCCAAGAAGCTGCTTGATGAGATTGTGGGATCAATAAGCTACTAACAACCAAATGAGCAAGATGGGTCGAATGGGGCCTCCTCTCATTTGTAACCTTTCTTATGAACTCGACTTTATCAGAAAGAAAGAATGAGTCATGCAGACACAGTGCTGCTGTATTGCACTGAAGGGCAATGGTAGCTGGTAGAATGGGACCACAGTGTGCTAACTATACTGTAAATGATCTTCAATGGCAATGCAGGCAGACAGTGGCACTACAATGGCAATGCAATAATGGTTATTTATTTCTTAGCAGACGCCCTTAACCAGGGCGACTTACAATTGTTACAAGATATCGCATTTATACATTATTTCACATTATACAGATATCGCATTATTTTTTACATACAATTACCCATTTATACAGTTGAGTTTTTACTGAAGCAATCTAGGTAAAGTACCTGGCTCAAGGGTACAGCAGCAATGTCCCCCACCTGGGATTGAACCCAGGACCCTCCGGTCAAGAGTTCAGAGCCCTAACCACTACTCCACACTGCTGCCCTGTTCTGTATTATACTGAAGGGCAGTGGTAGCACAAGTATAGGGCAGTTACAATGCAACGAGGCTGGTAGAATGGGACCACAGTGTGCAAACCATACCCTAAATCAGGGGTGCCCAATCCTGGTCCTGGAGGGCCGATGTCCCTCCTGGCTTTTGTTGCAACTGTGCCCTAAATTACTTAATTGGACCAATCAAGCCCTTATTAGAAGCTTAATTGGTCCAATTAATCAATTTAGTGTACAGTTTGAACAAAAACCAGGAGGGCATCGGCCCTCCAGGACCAGGATTGGGCACCCCTGCCTTAAATGATCTTCAATGGCAATGCAGACAGACAGTGGAGCTACAATGGCAATAATGGTTCTGTATTACACTGAGGGGCAATGGTAGCACAAGTATAGGGCAGCTACAATGGGGTGAGGCTGATGGAATGGGACCACAGTGTACTAAGTACCCTTCCCAAATGATCTTTAATGGCAGGCAGACACAATGGCAATGCAATGGTTCTGTATTATTCTAATGAGAGATGGTAGTATAGGGCAGCTACAATGGCATGAGACTGCCAATGAATTGATGGTATGAACCAATTCACACTGCTGGTAATCCATTGCAGTCCAGTTTACTACTATAGTGTCAGAGCAGACAGATGGGGTTTTTATTTGTAATAAACCAAAACATAAATAAAACGAAACGCCACACAGCAAAATAAAGGGCACAGTGGCCAAAACAAAGATTTAAACAAAACAACAGAAATACCCTAAACAAAACATACAAAACACACAGCCCCCAGAACTTCAGTGCTTCTCTTTTGTTCTCCCTCGCGTGCTGCAGCATGGCCGGCTTTATATTGGCCAGCTGGGTCAATTAAATAATGAATTATATAATCCCCCAGTTTGGTGATTGGGATCATGTGTTTAATTGGCAGCCATTCCGGCTCTGGGCTGTAGCTCCACTCCAGAGCCAGAATGGTCACCAATCATGTGACCCCTTCCCTTAAAGGGGCAGGACAACTTTGCCCTGCCACATATCCTCCCCCTTGCGTGAACGCACACTTGACCCCCTTGAATCCGAGCCGGCCCCACAAAAGTTTACCTATGTCTGGTGGGTGGGCTGCTCTTTTGGGCAGTTACAGGGGACGGGATTGATCTCCATAATCTCAGTTTTGGCTTGAGGGGTCCCGGTTCTTCCACAGGCTCCAGCCATACTGGTAGGACTTTATTGGCAGGGACAAAGCTGGCAGGGAAGCAGAACCCTCCAGCAGATCCCCGGAGGTCAGCAGCACACGACCCCCAGGTGGTGATGAATTGGCCTTCCCCGGCAATGATGGATGGGATGCTGCCCCCTCTGGCAGCCGCGGAGACAAGGAGCTGCAGGCTGTGTCCCCCTGGCGGTGGAGGCGGGAGCTGCATGCTGTGTCGCCCTGGCGGTGGAGGCTGGAGCTGCAGGCAGTGTCCCCCTGGCGGTGGAGGCGGGAGCTGCATGCTGTGTCCCCCTGGCGGTGGAGGCGGGAGCTGCATGCTGTGTCGCCCTGGCGGTGGAGGCTGGAGCTGCAGGCTGTGTCGCCCTGGCAGTGGTAGCTGGGACAGCGTGTCGTCCTCCCCTGGCATCGGTGGTGGACACAGGCATGGCAGGCAGTCTTCACCTGCTGGTGGTGACAGCCACGGCAGACAGCTTTCCCTCAGTGCTAGAGACAGCTGGGCTTCTGCCACAGGCACTGGAGACTGGGGCGGTTCCTTCTTCAGCACTGGATGCTTGGGCTTTCCCCTCCTGGGTACTACATGCTCGAGCTTCCCCCTTCTGGGCACTGGTCGCACTGGCTCCTCCCCTCTAGGCTCTGAACACACAGACACTTTCCCTCTGGGCACTGGACACATCAGCTCCTTCTTCGGGTGTGGCGACTCGGGCTTCCCCTTCTTGGACACGGAACACTTGGGCTCTGGAGTAAGCAAGGCACCGCCCAATGAAACTGGAAATGGTGGAGCCCCTCCCATGTCTGCAGCCAGGTAATCAAGCATCATGACTGCAATGTCCTGGAAGGACTCTGGGTGGTGCTGCTCCTCCCAAGCTTCCCACTGTTTCCCATCTCGAGTCCACAGGACGTTAATCACCACTGGGAGGTCCCTCTTCATGCCCCCCTCGAGGTCCACCAGCCAATCCCAAATCTCCTGCGAAGTAATCTGCTCCGGTAGCACCAGAGCTGGCGGCCCTTCTCCAGACGGCTCTTTCTGGGTTCTTCGGGGTGCCTGGTCTTGGCTCATTCGACACCCTCCCTGATATTGGGAGGGCAAATGGCCACTGTGTGCCCGAATTTGCCGCAACCAGAACACCCCTCATCCACCAGGTAGACCTGGCAGACAGCAGAAGGCAGTGAAGCCGCGCTGGACTTCCTCCAGTGGCACTTCCTCCAGCTGTGTCCGGAACCCTCACAGTGACTGCACCAGTCTGGAGGCATCTCCGGGAAGTCCAACCAGCAGTGCGCCAAGGCCAGACTTCCCACGGTCCCACCCACGGCTCTGTGTAGCTTGCTGACTGCTTCTGCTGTTTTTGTTTCTTTAGCTCGGTCTTCTTTTTCATTTTTGTTTTATTGTTTTTTTTTTTCCTGAAATTGATTTTAGAAGTAGAATTCCATTCAGGCTACCGCCGAATTCTAAATATAATATTGTGTAGGGGGGATCTATCTATCTATCTATCTATCTATCTATCTCTCTATATATATCTCTCTCTCTCTCTCTCTCTCTCTCTCTCTCTCTCTCTCTCTCTCTCTCTCTCTCTCTCTCTCTCTCTCTCTCTCTCTCTCTCTCTCTCTCTCTCTCTCATGTTGCCGCCAGGAGGCGTATTCTCTTGGCTCGAAGCGAATGTATTTTTGTGTGACACCAGGAAGTTCGAATCAGAAGATTCAGCGAGTGGCTCTATTGCTTGCACGGTGTGAGAGGTGAGTGCCTAAAAAAATAAAACATGTTTAGTGTTTAAACGTCCACAAGTCCACGCAGTGCAATGTATTACAGACCCCGCTCCTAGCACGGGTCAAAATGCACGCGTCTCCAAGTCGACACAGGGCGTCACGAGCGGAGTAGCAGGCCTGGTTTTCGGCGCTTTTTCTCTGCAGAATATGGCACAATTCAAAATGATTTGCAAATATTATAATGAACAACATGTACGTTCGGGGTTAAAATCCGTGGTAAATATAGATACCAAACGTTCAAATAAACAACATTATTATTTCTATGTAATTTGTTTTCTTACTCGTTGAATCTCGAGAGGTATTTGCAGTAGCAATTATACCAAACCCGTTTTGGTTGATCGAGAAACAAAATGCTTTTAATATTTAAATTTATAGTGTTTATTTAACGTTTTCAATTTTTGATAAACATTGCCTTCAGCCTGCTTTATTGAATATATATATATATATATATATATATATATATATATATATATATATTCAATAATATATATATATTCAATAAAGCAGGCTGAAGGCAATGTTTATCAAAAATTGAAAACGTTAAATAAACAACTTCCCAACATGTTGGCGTTTTTAACATACATTTGTTTAGGGAAATATATAGATGGACAGATATTTGACATCAGTGATGGGAATGAGACTCCCATTGCATAACAGTTTGATCTATTCCTGGTTTTACTGTGATGAGTTTAATAAGACACACCTGCGCTGGTTACCTGCACACACTGTGGCTAATCAAGCTGGTAGGAAAACCTGGGAGAGGTGGAAAACTGCTATGCAATAGGAGTCCCTGTAACAATCTTTTTCATGTAGCTAGCTTGTTTTATTATTTACTAGCCCTAAGGCAGCTGCAGAAAACTAAATCTAAATATAACTACCCTCTTCGGTTTCCGCTAAACTTACGATGAAATAGAAACATTTCCCTTTGTTTAGCCCTGAAGGTAAACACAGTCTTTGTGGGGTTTCACACTGGCAGTAGTTTTATACTGGGAATAAGAATCCCAAAAACGCAGCTGCCAGGAGATTTTCAGCTGGTTTCTCTTTTGAAAATTACATTTTTCAAGGACCGCTCCTGCTGTGCACAAGACAAAACAGGCATCAGGTGATCTGTTTTGTGTAAATTGAAAATTACAATTTGCAGATAGTCTGGAGAAACTAAAAAATATTTGAATAATATTTCATTGCATTTTGTGTTTGCCGTCAATGTTATATTTAAGTGCGTTTCTGTGGTACATTAGCAATTCATCTATTTGTGCTTTAAAGGGGGAGGACTAGTGATAGTGTTAAGAGGTGAGAGAATGGATGGTCAGCACTCCTTTAAAGAGAGGGGCCGGTGATCATGTTAATAAAGCTAATAAGAGGTGAGAGAATGGATTTTAAAAGATGGTCAGCTCTCCTTTAAAGGGAGGGGCCAGTGATCATGTTAATAAAGCTAATAAGAGGTGAGAGAATGGATTTTAAAGATGGTCAGTGCTCCTTTAAAGGGAGGGGCCAGTGATCATGTTAATAAAGCTAATAAGAGGTGAGAGAATGGATTTTAAAGATGGTCAGCGCTCCTTTAAAGGGAGGGGTCAGTGATCATGTTAATAAAGCTAATAAGAGGTAAGAGAATGGATTTTAAAGATGGTCAGCGCTCCTTTAAAGGGAGGAGCCAGTGATCATGTTAATAAAGCTAATAAGAGTTGAGAAAATTGGTCATTGAATTTATTAAGTGTCTTGTCAAGTACAAAATGTAACCATTACCTAATGTTTACCTCCTAATGACCCTAAAACCTGAATAGATGTATCAAAGCTGCTCGTCCGATCCTGTGAGGCAGTCATGCAGTCATGCAGTCATGCAGTCATGCAGTCATGCAGTCATGCCCACCCCCGTGGGTATAAAAGGACTCCATGCGCAGATCTCAGCATCATTTTTCCTTTCAGAGGACTGAACCTGACAGGGGAGCCATTGACAGATGACTACTTGTTGCTTTAATCTGCATTTTATATTTGTTATTTGTGTATTACACAAATTAATTATTATTTATTATTTGTTTAATTAGCAGACACCTTTATCCAAGGCGACTTACAGAGACTAGGGTGTGTGAACTATGCATCAGCTGCAGAGTCACTTACAACTACGTCTCACCTGAAAGACGGAGCACAAGGGTTGTTAAGTGACTTGCTCAGGGTCACACAATGAGTCAGTGGCTGAGCTGGGATTTGAACCGGGGACCTGCTGGTTACAAGCCCTTTTCTTTAACCACAGGACCACACATAATTACACATAATTTCCCTTAAAAAATGGCAGACCACCGTCCACGCGTTCCCAGTATGGGTACAAGTGGAGCATCTTTCTGCTTCGTGGGTTTGACCCCACAACTTGTTCCATGGCAGTCAACTTGCCCCCACCAGAAAAGCTCCTTGAAGCTGTGTAGTCCAGTGGTTAAAGAAAAGGGCTTGTAACCAGGAGGTTCCCGGCTCACTCGCTGACTCATTGTGTGACCCAGAGCAAGTCACTTAACCTCCTTGTGCTCCGTCTTTCGGGTGAGACGTAGTTGTAAGTGACTCTGCAGCTGATGCATAGTTCACACACCCGAGTCTCTGGAAGTCGCCTTGGGTAAAGGCGTCTGCTAAATAAACAAATAATAATAATAATAAATCCACAAAACCCTGACTTTGGAACTAGAGTGTTAAGGGTGGCTTCTCAGTCGACCCTTACAAACACAGGAAAGAGGTGAAACTCTCCCTCAATATATTAGCCCCAGCTACTTGTACTGGGGTTCCTAATGGTAACGCGCAAGGTAGCCTTTGGCTTAGCCTTGTAGCAGTCCAGTCGTTCTGTAATATTGCCTTGCGACAGCTTTGGTACACTCACCCATTAGGTAATGGTTACATTTCGTACTTGATGGGGAATGTTAGGTTATTATCATAACCCTGGTTTCCTGAAATAGAAATGTAACCATCAACCTTCAAGGTCGCTGCGTCTATGATTGCAGCATTCTTGAAGGAAAAATGAGGCTGAGATCTGTGAGCGCAGTCCTTTATACCCTCGGGGGCAGGCATGACTGTGTCACAGGCTCTGCAAGCAGCTTTGGTATAGAATATTCAGGTTTCAGGGTCTTTAGGAGGTAAACAGCCAATAGGTAATGGTTACATTTCTATTTCAGGCAATCAGGGTTATGATAATAACGTTAGCACTCCAGTGATCATGTTAATAAATCTAATAAGAGGCAAGAGAATGGATTTTAAAGATGGTCAGCACTCCTTTAAAGAAGGGACCAGTGATAATGTTAATAAAGCTAATAAGACTTGAGAAAATTGGTCATTGAATTTATTAAGTGTCTGTTAGTATTTTTATATGTAATAATCTGAAATAACAATTTTTTTTTTTTTGGCTTGTATTTTATACATCACCAGTTTGGCGACACCTGCTGTCTGTCTGAGGATCTGCAACGCAAACACAGTGCCTTCAGAAACACAGTCAGCGACCAGCTGGAGCTCTTTGGGTTAAAGTCTGGATTCCATTTGGACTGCTGACCGGGGTTCCAGAAGGGACTGGATTATTCCGGTGACATTTTCTAGAAAAACAACATAAAAAAATGTGTACAATAATGTTTCTAGAAGGTTATTAGACGTTTGTTTTCGAATGGACAGCAATGTTGACGTTTTCTAGGGAACTTTTTTTTTTTTCCGAGCAATTTTAAAGATTTGAAAGCTGCCCCCTGGAGGAGTTTCAGCGGCACCGCAGTGCCCCCTGGTGGAGGGCTCTACACATTGAAATTAATTGCACCCGCTTACTAGTCAGAAGTTGGACAGCTGAATGGAAAGCTGGAAGTGTGCTTTTTGAACAAAGAAACATGAAACGGACGTCACACCCTTTACCAGCCCCCCGACTTCAGAAAACAGCAGGACAAGCACTGAAGAACGGACTGCAACAACCCCAGTGATAGCACTTATTAATGGACTCCGCAAGGCAGCTCAGTCGCACATGTGTTTTAGCTGGTTGTAAAGTACGGTATTTATTACTGCGTCATTCTGTGTTTCATGCAGTTGAATGCAGTGTGTTGGAAAGTCACAGAAATGGAAGCACTAAGACTGCCATTTCTAGCCAGATGATGCTACTGCGCCCTCGAGTGGCCACAGGAAGAACTGCAACCCACCTCCTACAATGTGGAACTGAAAGAAAGACGTTGTATGTATAAGGCATACATTATAAGTATATATATACATGGATAGATGTATATCACATATGCAACACAGACTCCCGCTACGGGATTATTAAAGGAATATCGCAGTATTGCTTTTAAGTAACACTCAGACTTATTATAATTTTTATATTTGCTACAGAATTGGAAGTACACAGTATTATTATTATTATTATTATTATTATTATTATTATTAATTGGTCATTTAACAGACTCTTTTATCCAAAGCGACTTACAGAGACTAGAGGGTGAACTATGCATGAACAACTGCTGCTGCAGGACCTTGTTTGTTTTACGTCTCTTCCAAAGGACGGAGCACAAGGAGGTTAAGTGACATGCTCAGGGTCACACACAGCGAGTCAGTGGCTGAGCCGGGATTTCTATATTACACTAACAACAAACTCCAGGTGCAGTGAAATTGTTCGGTTTGTTTCAGCTCCCCCTTGTGGAATACAAACCAACTGCGCTTGCCTTCTGGAATATTGAACGAAACAAGATTATTACTACTGTCAAATATCGCTGGACTGGAACTCAAAGTCTGAGCAGACAAGGTAACATGTAATCTTCTTCGAAAGGACTACAGACTGGATTTCCTTATCCTTAGAAAAGATCTGGACACAAGCAGTACCCGCTGGTGGCTGGATATTTAACTGTTGCTTTTGAAATAGAAACCATATTAAACAAGGAGGAAAATGATTTTTAGAAAGAAAAAAAAAAATTGGAAAAATCTAAGCTTGTTTAGATGTTAAACAGTACTGTAGTCTTCAGATAGTGTTTGAATACATTTGGACACAATGTATTACAATGGAAAATGAAATGACAATATTGAACAAAAACTCAATCAAAAGGACGCAGAACTTAGCTGCCGATTTTAGTAGAAGTAATAATCTAAAAAAATAACAACAGTTTTTGGATAGTGAAAAAAAACTGAGAAGTAGACAAATGAAATAATCAGTAAAGCTGATTTTATTTTTCTTTTAAAACTCAATCCTGAATGGATCCTGTGAAACCAGCCTGAGAGCTCTCAAGGTGTGACGCAGACAGGATTGCTGAAGAACAGCAGCTCTGTCTCTGTGTGTATAATTTAGCCAGTGTCTATGTAGAAGAGATAGCGCCATCTAGTGATCATCCAGGCAAACATCATCAGAAAACTTCTCTAAAACCAGAATGTAAAACGGAGCTGGAAAATTAAATGTATTTTAATTCAAAGCCCAACAAAATGTTTCCAAAAACCACGCCCTGAGCCAACACTGATTTCAAACTCTACGAAAATTAAAAACAAACAATGGCCGACAGGAAAAAGCGAAAACTGCGCGTGAAAGAGCCTGCCATGAAAACGGAAGAGGCCCCCTCTTCCCCTCCCGGCTCTCCCCCCGCGACAGAGCCGGCGGAAGGAGGAGGAGAAGAGCCGTCGCATTCCACGCACCAGTGCAAGGAGTGCGGCAAAGAGTTCCCGCGGCTCTGGGACCTGCGCTATCACCTGCGATCGCACCAGGAGGGCCGCGGCTTCCCCTGCTCCACCTGCGGGAAAGCCTTCTTCCAGTCCTCCTCTCTGCTGAGGCACGAGCTGAGCCACCGCGGGGAGAGGCCCTTCCAGTGCTCCGAGTGCGGGAAGAGCTTTGCACACTCTGCACAGCTGGAGAACCACCGCCGCAGCCACTCGGGGGAGCGGCCCTTCGTGTGCCTGACCTGTGGCAAGGGCTTCATGTCCTCCTCCCACCTCTCCCAACACAAGCGCACGCACTGGCCGGCCGAGTCGCGCCACGCCTGCCCCCTGTGCGGCAAGACCTTCTCGCGGCCCTGGAACGTGCTGCAGCACCTGCGCTTCCACACGGGCGAGCGCAACTTCCACTGTGAGGCCTGCGGCAAGAACTTCTTCCGCTCCTCCGACCTGCTGCGGCACCAGCGCATCCACACAGGCGAGCGCCCCTTCCGCTGCGAGGTGTGCGGCAAGACCTTCTCCCGCTCCTCTGTGCTCGCCAAGCACACGCGCATCCACACGGGCGAGCGGCCCTTCCAGTGTGAGGCCTGCACCCGCGGCTTCATCACCTCCTCGCAGCTGGTGGAGCACCGTCGCACCCACACCGGAGAGACGCCCTACCTGTGCTCTGACTGCGGCAAGACCTTCAAGTTCTCCTTCCTGCTGAAGAGGCACATGCGCACGCACTCCGGAGAGCGGCCCTACCCCTGTGCCGACTGCGCCAAAGCCTTCAAGACGTCCGGACACCTGCACAAGCACCAGCTGATCCACGCGCGTGAGGGTCGCTACCGTTGCATGCTTTGCCAACAGCTCTTCCCCAATCAGATGAAGCTGGACCGGCACAGCAGGGCAGAGCACGTCCAGGAGGAGGGGGTTGAGCCGGGGGGCAGCGGGGCGCCGACCAGAGGAGGGCCAGGGGCAGGAGCAGGAGGAGAGGGCAAGGACGGGGAGGATTGAGTTAGGGATTAGGGGAGACTGACTCTCTGTTTTCTAATGTTTGCAGGACAGCGGTTCTTATTGCAATTGCTCAGATTCAACGACAAACGAATTTCTTTCGGTATTTCTAAATTCAGCACTATTGAGTGTTTAAAATCTCTGGATGAGCGTTTAATAGCAGAATAAAAGCTATGGTGATCATTATTATTTAACTGTTGTCAAAAATGACCGAACATTATTATTTTCCGTATCTGTTTCAATACTGTACACACACTACCCTGCCGTCTACACACGATACAGACATTTCAAAATAGCGATGGGGGGCGTCTTGTGATAGATTTTGTTATTGGTTAGAAATGTTCCTGGTATATTAAAGTTTGGGAAATTAAAGTAATATTCCAACTGCAGGTGCTTTAACGTGAGTTCAGAGCTGCTCTTCAGTTCCATTTGCCTGCCATAGATGTCTGTATAGATGAGCCACTTTGGATCAGGTTTTGTTTTGCTGGCAATACACAAGCTGTACACCAGATGGTGCTGACTAATATAAAGATTGGCTGTTCAAGCCTTCATTACACATTATTCATCTTTAATTTAGCCAGCGCCCTCTAGTGCACAGCTAGTGTGCTTCCAGCAAAACAAACTTGAGCCACAGTGGGAGATCACTAGATGGCGCTGCTCTTGTATAAAGACACTTTGGCTGATCTACCGTACACGTCTACAGCAGGCAGCTTGAACTGAACTGAAGTCACCTTAACACATAAAAAACCCACAGTATTTGAGTGATTGCAATAAGGAGCACTCCAAATGACTGCAAATGCTGTTAAAAGACAAGGGGACAGTAGAAAACTAAGAACATGTCATGTGAATACTCTTTACTGCTGGATGTGTCAAGTACTAAGCTTCACCATCCCGAAAACCCTTGTACTCAGCCCTCCCTATAGTAATCTTAATGTAAATGGGTATGAGGTGTAAGGTGATGGGAATATTTCTCTAGAGGCCTGGGTTCCGATCTGGGGGGGCTAGGTGCTGCAGAGACATTGCAAAACAACCCCCACAATTCAGCAGCGCTAGAGCCTGCATCGAGCAACAGGTATCAGCCAGACGAGGTCAAAATACAAGGTGCAATTCCTAAGCACTGAATGATAAGCTGTTCAACAAGGACTGCTTTCTCCAGTGCTGGTACAGTGGGGGATGTAACTACAGCACTCTCGAGTGGTCAAGGGAAGAACTGCACCCCCCTTCTAGAATGTGGAGCTAAAGAAAGACATTGTATGTATAAGGCACACATGTATAGACACATGGATAGTGTGTCACATATGCAACACAGACTACTGGATTATAAAAGGAGCTCGTGCATATAGCATGTAAATAAATGCATGTTTCCTGCAGTCATTTCTTGATCAGCCACTCTCTGCTGCTTCCTCTAACCAGCTCAGCTGAGCCCCCTTACCTCCTTACTGCTCACTAAATATCTTGGGATCCCGGAACAGATGCTCCTTCGTTTCTCAAATACATTCGAATGAGCTGCACGCCCCACAGGTGCAGGGGCACCCCGTTACGAGCTCCGTTTACTACCAAGGGAAGCAGGATGACTGGCGATTTGAACATACTGCCTGCCCTTCTGCTGTGCTTGCCTGTCAGAGACACATGCAGGGCAGACCACCCAAAGAGACTTCAGAGGAGAGCTGCCAAGACCAAAACGTTTGTGGAAAACAAATTGAAAAAACTACTTCTTCTGGGAAAATGTGCCAACAGCTTTCAGATAAAGCTTAACTGGGTATCTCCCAGTCTGACAGTGGGAAGCATGGGTGTGGTACAGACTGGTTTCATAGTGCAAGTGATGCTCCGTGCTGCTTAAGTGAACAATGACTTCCTGTTCATTATATAACATGATGTAGTCTGCAAACAGGCCTAATTTACACAGATTCTTTACATTATGTATATATACACACGCACACAGTACATAGAGAATACTGCAGGGGTAGTGTGTGATATGAGAACTGAATGCTCACCCGAGGGGTGGGATGCTACATAAACCCAGAGGCTGGGCATTACATTCTCATTTATCACACACTACCCCATGCAGTATTTTTTACACTCTGGTGAGCAATGTTTTCCCGAGTGAGAAGAGAGCAGCTATGTGAGGAAGGGTTGGAACTGCTTTCAGTTTGACTGCTCGTCGAAATACCAGGTTTCATGGCAATGGGATACGTGGTTCTCCAGAGAGGTGTTGTAATGTGTGCAGTGTGGCATGCGTACGCACCACTGCCTGCACTGCATCCCCTCTGCAGGGGGCTCATCACTACATTCCTGAGAGCATTTATAATCAGTGCAAAAGGGCTTTTTTTTGGTACATTCGTGTATATTATGACAAAAACTAAGCAGTGGAGTTACATTGCATTGCATTACAATGAAAAGGTGGTGGCTGGGTATGTGAAGCAGCCGGCACTCTCCCTCATCACAGGCGTAGAAATACTGAAAGAAAATTCACAGACAAACATTTCCACTAGGAAAACAACACACTGAAAAAAAGACTTCTAGTGGAAACGCTGGTCGGTGAATTAGTGTCTCTCAATTCAGCACTCTTGAGTATTAGTTGTAGGTGATGATATGGCCTGTTTGTAAAGACTAAGTACCATCAAGTGTCATTTTAATTCTGTGACGTTTTTTTTAAATGTCCCTGAATATTCAATGGTGTTTTCATACTATTCCACGGCCTGTCTGCTCCCTGTTTCTGTATAACTGTAAGTAGGGAGGCTGGCACATGATCTGAATGGAATGCGGAAGGCTGTTCAGAGCCCAGCAGTTAGGATTCTCCAGACAGGCTCAGAGCAGCTCAGCCGGGTAAAAGCAGACTTAGAGAAAAATGAACTCAAGATGACTGCAAACTACAATACAGGGATGGGAATAAGACTCCCATTGCACAGCAGTTTGGTCCATTCCTGCTTTTACAAGGAGTTGAATAAGACACACCTGAGCTTGTTGCCTATACACTAGCTTGTTGATTTTAAAGCACATAATAAAATCTGGAATGAGTGAAACTGCTATGCAATAAGAGTCTTGTTTCCATCCCTGCAAAAGTAAAGGAAGTGTAACAAGGCAATTCAAATGACATTGAAGCTGCTGATTCTTTGATATGCTTGTTTAATAGGGCATTGCTGGTGTTAGTATTGTTTAATAGGGGGTTGCTAGTGTGTAATATTTTGCTCTCTGTACAAAGCTTTAGTATCAAATTAGTTATTTTTCTTGTAGCTTCACTGAATGTCGATCAGCCAACTTGCCAAATGTATTGTTCACTGAAGTCAATAAATATAACAATATATGAATAAAAGTATATGTTCACTGTTTGCATTTGTGGATGTGTTTTTGGTGCTAATTATCAATGAACTGCCCCACCTACACACACACAGACACATTCCCCTGATCGTTCGTTTATTCTTTCTTAATATAGTCATTATTTACAAGGCTTACTAACTATTTAATACAAAAAAACAAACTGGATGTGCTTCTGAAAAGACTCCTAAGCTGAATTCATTTTTGAAGTGATGTCGTTTTAGCTGTAATTCCTGCCCCGTTGTGTGTGATTTTATAATAGGAGATTCTTAATGTACTAACTCGCAGCTGCACCCCCTTGTGGTCGAGTCTAAAACCACCTTTATTCAGAAGTTAATTAAGCTTCAGGAATATTTTCAGAAAGTTGAAAAGGGACATTAATTAGTTTAATAAGCCTGTTAAAAAATGATGGAAGCAGAAGCAGGGTTAGATAGGGAACACACTAGAATTTCAAACGGTAACGAAATATTACGTTACAAAAAGGATATTGCTGCTCTAGAAAGAGTGCAAAGAAGAGCAACCAGAATTATCGTGGTTTAAAAGGCATGTCGTATGCAGACAGTCTAAAAGAATTGAATCTATTCAGTCTTGAACAAAGAAGACTACGCGGTGATCTGATTCAAGCATTCAAAATCCTAAAAGGTATTGACAATGTCGACCCAGGGGACTTTTTTGACCTGAAAAAAGAAACAAGGACCAGGGGTCACAAATGGAGATTAGATAAAGGGGCATTCAGAACAGAAAATAGGAGGCACTTTTTTACACAGAAAATTGTGAGGGTCTGGAACCAACTCCCCAGTAATGTTGTTGAAGCCGACACCCTGGGATCCTTCAAGAAGCTGCTTGATGAGATTCTGGGATCAATAAGCTACTAACAACCAAACGAGCAAGATGGGCTGAATGGCCTCGCATGTCCCCTTAAATAGTGGTCAATAAAATGGAAACACATTCAATATGTAGCACACACTGTCTTCATATTCTCCGGCCCAGCTGAAAACAAGGAAGATTAAGAGAAACTTGAACATCACAAAAACACAATGAGGCTGCAATTATACCCCATACAATGACATTCCAAGCGGCTTGCTGTTGAAGTCGCATCACTTTATGAAAATATTGTAATTTAAACTTTTTTTTTGTTTAAAACTATTTACGTAACAAAAATAATAATGTATGCATGCAAAATAAATCAAACGTTCATTCTGGTTTGAGGGAGTGAGGGCTTTCCTGTTTGTCCCTCCAATCTCCCCGTCCACGTTCCGTCTCTCTCTTTACTCCGCCCACTCCAAGATGGCAGCGTTCAGGGTCAAAGTGACACGGGGTTCTTTAATGAAATGCTTTATTAATAATAATAATAATAATATCAACATTCACGGGATAAACCCGCAAACATTTCTTCTGCCAAACCCACACGCAAAGGTAAGTTCAGTTAGTAAATGCGTAATAATAGTACTAATGCTCGCGAGTGTTTAAAAGTGATGTGCAAACGATATAAACCCTCACATACTGTTTGTTTGTTTGTTTTTTAAATGTGCTGTAATATACATTTGTCAGCTTGTGTATGTATTTGTAAAGGAAGGTGTACTGTACTGTACCATACTGCTGCCAATGTCACGGTGCACTTGTGTGCTGTACGCGTGGTAGGACGGTTAACGCGTCACATACGTTTGTTTATCTCATTTTCCTAGTTGCAGACAGACAGAGCCCCACAGTCTTGTTCAGTTTGACTCTACAATATGATTCCTTCTTGGTGTGTGTTTTCGTTTACAGCATCCTTCCAGAGTTTATTTTAATTTAAACTACAGTAGTGTTTGCTCGGAATACTGTAGTACAAACCGTGATTGTTATATATATATATATATATATATATATATATATATATATATATATATATATTTTTTTTTTTTTGCAGCGTTCTCTGTTACAAAGGTCATGGATCCACACGGTATGGAGTGGGGGGGTCTGCGGTCGGTCACTCGGAGCCGCTCGCGGCCGACAGTCGAACGGTCAGTTTGTGTTGGTCACTGCGGTAGCCGTGAGACACAACAGCACAGAGGTAAGTATAGCGTATAAACCAGGGGGGATAATGCAAAGACTGGATCAGGGATCGCCATGGCTTTGAGTCTGGGAGCTTCTAAATGTTCATCCATTCATGCACCATCCTTGCACTATTGCACTACCCGTATATCTTTGTAGATATAACTTGTTGCATCCTAGTTCATATTGTATTCTAGCAGTATTGTTATTTGTTATACTGTAAACTGTATTGTATTTAAGTATTTATCTTGCATTGTAACCCTGTACAGTACTGGCCCTGTAATAAATAGTAATAATAAATATTACCAGCACTGTTATGTAAAGAGGACAGGCTTAGTTTCATGCTTTTGACTAAGTGTCTCCATGCTTCGTTTTATTGTTTTGTGACAGGGCTGGAAATAAGACTCCTGTTGCATAGCAGTTTGATCCATTCCTGGTTTTACTGTGAGTTTAATAAGACGCACCTGACGTTGTTACCTGCACACTGGGGCTAATCAAGCACATTGTAAAACCTGGCAGGGGTTGAGACTGCTGTGCAGTAGGAGTCTTGTTTCCATTCCTGTGATGTATAGAATATCTAGGGTGATGTTTGATGCAAGCTAATCTCCACTCCACGTTCTTGACTAGGGCTGTACCAGTTCACTGTATCGATGAAACGTGGTGCTTTCTTTACATGCTGTGTTGTACCGTCATAGAGGCATGTATAATTTGTATTGTAGCACAGCATAGCTCACTGTAGTTCACCCAGTGCTGCTTGAATGGAGTGTGTTTGATAGGTGGTGTGAACACACGTTCTCCCCGACTCCTTTCAGTTTTGTCTTTCAACAAAGTAGTCAATCTTGTTATGCATCATATGTCTCATGTAGGTCATTACACACCTAGCCCTAGTGGGTGAAAATCGGCTTGCATCTTATGTTGTGATTCAACAGTAAAAAAGCGAAGAGAGTGGTTAGGGCTCTTGGAGTCCAGATAAGTGTAGTGGGTTGAAGATAAAAGTTCTGAGTTGCAAAGGTTACATGGTGACAACAGTTTGCTTTACCTATCCTCTCCAGTAACGGACCAGAACAAGAAAAAGAACATTGAAAATTTTCCAGTTTAAATGTTGTTTCTTGTGACATCAATTTTTAATTGAAACCAGTCACAAGAGAACACATTTCCAAGTTTTTACAATCTTTGCTCAAAAGATTCACATCCCACATGGTAATATCTAATTAAAAATGCTATCTTGTCCTTCTGGCTTCTTGTTTTGTTCATTTTCTTAACTCTTTGATTGAAGATAAGAGTTCCTGGAGTTGCAAAGGTTTCCACCATGGAGACAACAGTTTGTCAGAGGTATCCTCTTTGGTACACCACGGACAGGAGACAATAGATAAAACTGGTTGGGATTGAGCATTTTCCAGTTCACAGAATTTGTCTGTCTTTGACATAACAAGAAACAATTTTTCTATACTAAACTAAAGTCTAATCAATATACTTATTTCTAAATAAATGCATTTTTACATCTTTCACAGCACCCTATACTCTTTCTTTTTTATAATATCTAGTTAAACAACAAGCAGTAGCTCATTTTAACAATACCTCCTTTCACTCGGATACATGGGAATTTCCTGTGGCTGTATCACATCATTATCATTGCCTAATGCCCTCTTTTTCTCTATCTTTTGTTAAGGTTCCCATTAACACAGCAGCAGGCACCGCCCCTTCCCTCCTCCAACCAATCACAGAGCAGGCGGCAGAGTCAGCCCCCACAGTATTGGATGTGCTGCAGGAGGCGGGGCCAGAGCTCAGCCTATCCGAGCTGGGACTGGGGGCGTACACTCCCGTGGGGCTCATTCAGAATATTCTCGAGTGTCTGCACTTGAACCTGGGGCTGCCCTGGTGGGGGGCCATCGTGGTGGGTGAGTGGATGGATTCACACTTATTATAACCCCTCTAACCTTGTGGGAGTGCAAAGGCCAGTGTGCACAGCGCCTCCCTGTGGCTTCCACCAGCCATTACGGGCAACTACAATCAATCAAGCCAAGGGTGTGCGCAGGAGTTCAGTTTTAGTTCATTTTGGTAGGCAGTCAATGTCTGAGCTGTTTAACTTTTCAGGTACCGCAGGGTTGCATAGCAGTGTGAGCCATTCTTGGTTTTACTATGAGTTTAATAATCAAGCTGGTAGTAAAACCTGGAATGGGTGAAGCTGCTATGCAATGGGAGTGTTAGAACCATCCCTGCACTGTGCTGCGTTGTCCCAGGGAAGCTTTATCAAGGGTCGATGCGGCCCTCCCTTTACTGTTTCCAAAACTCTGCTTCATTACCCATCATTATCATATGAAATTAAACCATCAGCTGCAGCAGTAGCAGCCACACGTGTATGGATAAAGAAGAAATGAAAGTAACCCATTTTAAGGCCAGGGGAAGAAAAACTGAACTGAAAAATTACTGTGCTTTCTCTTTTCAAGTCAATTAGAAATACAAATACCTTACAAATAATAAACAGTAATTTTACATTCAATACATATATAATCGGCTAATACTCGCAGTAAGTGGGAGAAGTGGCAGGTCCTCAAGAGCCTTGAGTTACAGGTGAGCTCAGCAAGAGCGATACAGAGACGCACAGATTTCCATCGGTCAGAACAGAACGCTGATATTAATGTTAATGCTGGGATGAACACAGGATTTTCATGTTTAGATATTCGCTCATAATTGAAGTATTCGTTCGGATATTAGTTCATTTTTCAAAATGTAATAAAAGCCATTATATTTCAGAATGCAGGCAGAGACAGCATAGCAGCAGCGGCAGGGGGCGTGGCCCGTGTGTGTGTGACTATTTTACAGTTAGACCTTACAATATGTAACAAGTTAATAGAAAAATATCCCAGGAGTAAAGAATATGTTGTGTAGGATTTACTTTACCCCAGTGAATTAACTACAAAACAAAGGATGCCAAATAGCAGTTCAAATTAAACGTTGTTTTGTTTATTCCAGAAATATAGTATATAAAGTTGACAGCACATTTCAGAGGTCACTTTTACACAGAAATCTGTGCTATATACGCAGGACACTTTAATAAAACGCAAAAAAAAATAACAGCAGTGCGTTTCTAAAACACAGATGTAAAAGACAACAGATGCCCTTTTCATCCCTGTCCAATAAATGTGTTTATTTTACGAAGTAGTTTTATGCACTGCAGCATGTAAAAATGGTTCCACTGCTCCCTGCATCCTCTTTTAAAAAAATAAATAACCAAACAAACAAAAGCAGCAGCAGCGGAGGTCTCAGTATCCCATGTAGCTCTGCGCACGTTCCTGTTATTACAGCGACTCGGTATTCTGTATCAGAGCATCTTACCTGTTGACACTCAGCCAAGAATTTGGACAAGTAAAACACATGTGCAAAAATCATGGTTTTAAGACCATGGATGAGGCTGGCAGGGTTTTTATTGAGAACTATTCCGACCTCTTTCCTGCTTTCGCAAAACTTGCGGTAATTGCAATTCCGATACCTGTATCTTGTGTACCAGCAGAACGGGGTTAGCTGTCAGAGCAGAGTGCAGACCAGCAAACACTCTCGTTTACGTGAGGATCATCTAAAGCATGACCGTTTCAATGGGAGCTCCTGAGAATTATTAAGACTTTGATTTGGAAAGAGAACGAGTCATTTTTGGACTTGGGTGCTAAAAGGAAAATGTAAAGAATTTTTAAACAGCAAAGCTGTGAGTAGTTGTGATGTTGACAGCTCCCCGCAGAGACATTGATACATGTTCAAGAACACTGATTGTTACATTGTGAACGGGGGATTTTCAAAAGAAAACGTTTCATGGCAAGCTTGTCTGTCTATTTCTACTACCATTATTTATACTGTGTACTGTTTTGCATGTTAACTTCACTAATCTGAAATAGTTACATTGGAAAATAATATAACTATGTTGATGCAATATGCAGATGTTATGGTAAAAAACTGAGATGGTATGCTTTTTACAAATGCACATTTTTAAAGGCTAGCGCAACCTCTGCCGCATTTTATTTTAATTTTTTTTTTTTTTAACTTTGTCATTCCTTGCCATTGCCGTTTCTTCACAGTGAACAGTTGCCATAGCTTTTCTGACCCAGATGGCTTTCCGTAGAGATCACTATGTGTGCGCGCGCATAATCTATTTGTTTACTTTTTGCTGTCTAAAACTTAGAGTAGAGGCTCGAGCTGCTGTGTTTTATATATATTAATCTTGCAGATCACACAGAGCTCTTTTTAATTAAGTGCAAGGTATTTTTTATAATTTGTAGTGAATATAAACATCTGATTTTTGTATCCGAATACATGTCCAAAAATATTCATTTGAATATTTGTCCCAGCACTAATTTATATTAATAATGTTTGTCTTGGAGAACATAATGTGATCTGCAGGTACTTCAGACAGGAAACATTTTAACTGCATGTGTTGTAAGACTGACTTGGATCGCAAAATTTGACGATTTGAATCTCCAATACAATCAGCAATCTGGATACTCCTTGCTAAGCTTTGCACACATAGCACCTTTTGGTGGCTCGTGGAATGATGCGATGTCTCTCGTGACCCGGGTTCTGTGTGTTGCGTTGCCATTGCTTGCAAAGTGAAGTCTCGTACACACGAGTAGTGCAGTATGGTACCATAGTGTGCTCTTACTCACTATCACAGCAACACCTGCTGTACCCTCTATCATAACAACCAAGCCGTCTGAACCATTCACAGCATTTCTAATGTGAATGCAAGTGGCATATGACTTGGCGGTCCGGTCAAAATGTGGATTCGGACCGGAGTCCTATTGATTACCCCTGACTTAAACCATACCTACCTAGGATTTACAAACGATTAACCCTCTCTCTCTCTCTCCCAGGCACAGTGCTGGCTCGCTGTCTGGTGTTCCCGGTCATTGTTAAGGGTCAGAGGGAAGCAGCCAAACTGAACAACCACTTACCAGAGATGACCAAACTGACCAACCGCATGAACGAGGCCAAACACAGCGGGAACAAGTTTGACTGTGAGTGCAAATACAGAAACACAGGAACACTGCACTGCACTGTACACAGGAACACTGCACTGTACTGTACTGCACTGTACACAGGAACACTGCACTGCACTGTACACAGGAACACTGCACTGTACTGCACTGTACACAGGATCACTGCACTGTACACAGGAACACTGCACTGCACTGTACACAGGAACACTGCACTGTACACAGGAACACTGCACTGCACTGTACACAGGAACACTGCACTGCACTGTACACAGGAACACTGCACTGTACACAGGAACACTGCACTGCACTGTACACAGGAACACTGCACTGTACTGCACTGTACACAGGATCACTGCACTGTACACAGGAACACTGCACTGTACTGCACTGCACTGTACACAGGAACACTGTACTGCACTGTACACAGGAACACTGTACTGCACTGTACACAGGAACACTGCACTGTACACAGGAACACTGTACTGCACTGTACACAGGATCACTGCACTGTACACAGGATCACTGCACTGTACACAGGAACACTGCACTGAACTGCACTGTACACAGCAACACTGCACTGTACACAGGTAACACTGCACTGTACTGTACACAGCAACACTGCACTGTACTACTGTACTCTTATGTACTGCACTGTACACAGTGCAATGCTGTCAGGACCACGCTGTAGAACACCCTGTATAGAACACTGCACTGAACAGCACAGCAACACTGCACTGTACACCCAACATGATGTGTACTGTAAACTGCAACACTGCACTGTACGCTGGCTTATGTTGCACTGTACTGTGTGCTGTCAGGGGCAGAGCCTCTGATGTCTATATAATGCTGTACACAGGGCGCAGAGTTCCTGCTCTCTCTCTCTCTCTCTCTCTCTCTCTCTCTCTCTCTCTCTCTCTCTCTCTCTCTCTCTCTCTCTCTCTCTCTCTCTCTCTCTCTCTCTCTCTCTCTCACAGTCTCAAGGCCTATTCTGACATGATGATCTTTCAGAAGAAGCACGATATTAACCCTTTCAGAGGATTCCTAGTCCCCTTGGTGCAGGTGAGTGCATTGAAGCTGCATTGCTGTGCTGTACAGAGAGGTATTGAAATGAGTTGAGATGGATCAGTGGGGGTTGGGATCATTTTCCATGTGGTACCATTCTTTCTAATAAAAGCAGAGTTCACCGAAGGCTACACTCTGGCAGAATGTCCTGAACTAACAGGAATTATATTGCAGAGTCAAACTGAACAGGATTGTGGGGCTCGTCTGTCTGTGGCTTTAATGAAACTAGACTCTGTTAGAATGTTGTAACTCACACAGACACCTGCTGCAGGGCTGTACTTTCTTGTGTCGTGTATAATTCTCCTTTGTTCTCTCTCCCTCTCTCAGGCCCCCATCTTCATCTCGTTCTTCATCGCCCTTCGGAAGATGGCGTACCTCCCAGTTCCCAGCATGCAGAGTGGCGGGCTGTGGTGGTTCACTGACCTGACTCTGTCCGACCCCTTATATATCCTTCCGCTGGCTGTGACCGGGACTATGTTCGCAATCATCGAGGTGATGGGGCATTGATGGCTCTGTGTGTCTGACTGTGTGTCTTTGTGAGTGTGTGTGTGTGTGTTTGAATGTGTGACTGTGTGCGGGTCTGTCTGTGTGTATCTTGGTCCGTGGGGGTTTTCATTTCCCCTGTTAGGTCTCCTCTCTCCCTTCTTTCCTCTCTCCACCCTCTCCTTTGCTCCCTCATTTCTCCCTTCTCTTCTCTCTCTCTCTCTCTCTCTCTCTCTCTCTCAGTAATGTCTTTGTTTTTCTGTTCCTCAGTTAGGTGCAGAGTCCGGTGTTGACAACCCAAACCTGCGTGCGATGAAGACTGTGTTCAGAGTGATGCCCTTTGTCATTCTGCCTCTCACCATCTCCTTCCCCACGGTAACGGCACGCCTCTGCCAAGCGTGCTCCATTTATAAACTTAGAACAGGAAGCTCACGTGACCCAGCGCTGGACTGCACAGTCACAGTTCCATTGATTTTAATCAGATGAGACTTTCAGATCGCACAGGATGCCTGAACAGACAGGTTCCAGATTGTAGAGCAGATCGCAGCATTCATTTCAATAGGGATTCACACATTTGCAGAAACAGAGTCTGCACTGTGGGACTTTAAAACCCAATGCAGTGGTGTGACAGGGCACACCCCGCCCCTGTGCGTATCGTGTTCTGTATTATTTTTTATTTGTGTTATTGTTTACATGCAGGACAAGCAAAGTGCCGTCCGCCATTGTTTTATTGTTTTATGTTTTAGTGTGTCTCGTGAGAATGCGTGACTCTGTGTCTGTAATTATTAATTATTGACAGTTAGCGGACAGTCACGAAGGGTTAATAAGGTCATTGATAGCTAGTTAATCTCTCAGCCAGCACTAGAAGAACCCTGCAGCGTTTGCAGACAGGGAAGTGGGTTACACTGAGTTGCAGAGATACTTCTGCTAAGAAAAAACAAACTGCAAAGAAACAAAGCGAATGTTACTTACTTTGAACCACCCTGAAGGTGTCCTCTGTTTGTTTTTGTGTGTTTATTTTTGCCATCTTGCTGTTTTCTTTTGTTATTTGAAAGTTTGAAAGTTTATTTTGTAAATCAATGCTGAGCGCAGCCAGCGGAAACCCGCTGGTACGATGTTTGTTTGTTTGTTTGTTTGTTTGGATTCATTTCCCCGAAAAATAACTAATAGTGTTTTGGTTCTGCAATCTTCATTGAATTCCCAACAAACCTCCTCTTTAATTCAGAATGAAACGAGTGAAAAACAGCTGCTTGCGTTTGTGATGATCGTTGCTTCTCTTAAGACTCTGTGGAGAACAGAGATCCACACAAACGCAAGCAGCTGCTTCTTCACTCGTCTCACTCTGAATGGTGAACCAGCCCGATCGACACCTGTGACCCTCACCACCTGATTTGAGTGGTGCGCTCCATCCCAATACTGGGTTTGTGCAGCACTGATGAACACTGATAATAAAAACTACAGGGGGACTGTCAATAATTTGTGGGTATAATATTGAAGATTATTTCCTGTAATTTGTTGTGTTTCTTTGCCACAGTCCTGTGTACCCCACTCTCTGCTGTGCTGTGCTGTGCTCTCATCTCTCTAGCCCCTCTCTCTCTGCTGTGCTGTGCTCTCGTCTCTCCAGCCCCTCTCTCTCTGCTGTGCTGTGCTCTCGTCTCTCCAGCCCCTCTCTCTGCTGTGCAGCCCTCTCTCTGTGCTGTGCTGTGCTCGTCTCTCAGCCCCTCTCTCTGCTGTGCTGTGCTCGTCTCTCCAGCCCCCCCTCTCTGTGCTGTGCTGTGCCCCCTCTCTCTCTGCTGTGTGTCTCCAGCCCCTCTCTCTGTGCTGTGCTGTGCTCTCGTCTCTCCAGCCCCTCTCTCTCTGCTGTGCTTTGCTCTCGTCTCTCCAGCCCCTCCCTCTGCTGTGCTTTGCTGTCCAGCCCCTCTCTGTGCTGCTGTGCTCTCTCCAGCCCCTCTCTCTGCTGTGCTTTGCTCTCATCTCTCCAGCCCCTCTGTGCTGTGCTGTGCTCGCCCCTCCAGCCCCTCTCTGTGCTGTGCTGTGCTCTCGTCTCCAGCCCCCTCTCTCTGTGCTGTGCTTTGCCCCTCTCTGTGCTGTGCTTTCTCCAGCCCCTCTCTGTGCTGTGCTTTGCTCTCGTCTCTCCAGCCCCTCTCTGTGCTGTGCTGTGCTCTCGTCTCTCCAGCCCCTCTCTGTGCTGTGCTGTGCTCTCGTCTCTCCAGCCCCTCTCTCTCTGCTGTGCTTTGCTCTCGTTTCTCCAGCCCCTCTCTGTGCTGTGCTGTGCTCGTCTCTCCAGCCCCTCTCTGTGCTGTGCTGTGCTCGCCTCCAGCCCTCTCTGTGCTCCAGCCCCTGTCTGTGCTGTGCTGTGCTGTGCTCTCGTCTCTCCAGCCCCTCTCTGTGCTGTGCTGTGCTCTCGTCTCTCCAGCCCCTCTCTGTGCTGTGCTGTGCTCTCTCGTCTCCAGCCCCTCTCTGTGCTGTGCTGTGCTCTCGTCTCTCCAGCCCCTCTCTCTCTGCTGTGCTTTGCTCTCGTTTCTCCAGCCCCTCTCTGTGCTGTGCTGTGCTCTCGTCTCTCCAGCCCCTGTCTGTGCTGTGCTGTGCTGTGCTCTCGTCTCTCCAGCCCCTCTCTGTGCTGTGCTGTGCTCTCGTCTCTCCAGCCTCTCTCTCTGAGCTGTGCTCTTGTCTCTCCAGGCTATCTTCACCTACTGGATGACCTCGAACGTCTTCTCGCTGGCTCAGGTGGGCTTCCTGAAGATCCCGGCAGTCAGGAGGAGGCTAGGAATCCCAGACAGGGTGACCCACGACCCCTCATCACTGCCCCAACAAGACGGCTTCCTGCAGAGCATGAGAACTGGTGAGCAGAGAATTATTAGTACTATTTATTTGTTTGGCAGATGCCTCAACAGGTTGGTCTTGAGGAAGGTAGTGAGAGATGAAACTTCTTTTAAGAGAGTCAATTGAGTTCATTTTTGATACGTACCTGTTCATATGTAATGTGTTGGGTGCTGTCTGCAGTCATTCTGAGTGCTTCTGGGTCCTGTTTTCAATCTTGAGTTTATTTTTCTCTAAATCTACCTTTACCTGGCTGAGCTGCTCTGAGCTTGTCTGGAGAATCGTAACTGCTGGGCTCTGAACAGCCTTCCGCATTCCATTCAGATCATGTGATAACCTTTCAACTCTTTAAAATGGTATGATCAACAGCATCAAATGCTACACTTAGGCCTAATAAAACCAGAACGGTTACTACCTTCTCCAAGATTTCGCTATTAAAGGTACATTGGAGATGGGTCTAAAATTGCTCAAAACTGTAGGATCGAAATTAGATTTTTTTGAGTAGCGGCTTAACCACGACAGTTTTAAAAGCGGTTCCAGTTGACAAAGATCTGTTAATAATTTATAAAACAAAGTCACAGAGATCACCAAAAATGCCTTTGAGGATTTTCGTTGGAATTGGATCTAAAAAAACAAGTATTTGTATCAAGTATTTGATTAAAATAATTCTAACGATCAACTAACCAACCAAGTGAAAGAGACGGAGCAGCAGTGAGCAGTGATATATCGGTATGTCAGAGAGCCTGGATGCAGTGGATGAATTCATTTTGCTGGTTTTAATGTAGTGCATTGCACGCTTCGTCTGTGAAAGCAACTTAGGGGTAGATGTACTGAAGTGTTGCGTCTGTCGCAATCAATGCAAACCAGAAGGAACTGTAGCGTGAAATGTACTAAACAAACGCAACGCTGTCAGCATCATTTGAACGAAGGCTTTGCAGCTGCAGTTCATATTTGTGCTATAGCCTTAAATGAATATGTAATTCTGGGCTTTCCTGCAGAAATTCACAAAAACAGGGTGGAGAACAGGGTGCAAATGAGGAATCAAAAATATTGTAACAAGATGTACTAAAGCTATGGACAATTGCAACACTTACAGTTGAATCATTTTGTTAAGAACTTTTGAAAGCATGTTTTAAACAGTCGCAATTGTTGCTGGCAGTTCCCAGTCTGCTTTTTGTTGTGCGTTGCCAGTTGTGCTCAATGTATTTGAGACGAACACCCAAGTACCTAATTTTCATTAAAGTGAGGGTGTACTAACAACCCTTAAAAACTAATTTCTATGGCATTTATTTCCCAGCGTGATAGGAGCAATAGACTGCACACATGTGCCACTAACCCCTCCAGCTCATTCTGAGCATCTGTAGAGGACCATGATCTATTGTGTGTTTATTGTGGGGCAGCAGTGTGGAGTAGTGGTCAGGGCTCTGGACTCTTGACCGGAGGGTCGTGGGTTCAATCCCAGGTGGAGGACACTGCTGCTGTACCCTTGAGCAAGGTACTTTACCTAGATTGCTCCAGTAAAAAAAAAAACTGTATCTAAAAATAATGTGTAAAAAATAATGTAATTGTAGGTAAAAAATAATGTGATATCTTGTAACAATTGTAAGTCGCCCTGGATAAGGACGTCTGCTAAGAAATAAATAATAATAATAATAATAATAATAATAATAATAATAATAATTGTCTAGGCTACTAAGTAGACCAAGTTAAAAATAATAATTAAAATAAAATCTTTTATTCGCATTGTACACCATTTTACCTACCCAAAACACATTAGTGTTATTTCAGCACAGTGATTTATATTTAAAATACATTGAGAACTGCAAATGTGTGTGTGTGCGATTTTATTGTATTGTTTTTAAACCCGACACCTCCTTATGTCGGAAAAAGCTTTTTGGAGGTGAAGGATGGGGCCCCACTATAGAATCTGATGGGATTAAACTTTCATTTTATATATATATATATATATATATATATATATATATATATTAAAATAGGTAAACAAAGATAGAACAGAATGCGTTGTACAGATGACGTTTACATTTACCAAAAACAATGTCATTTTGATTCTTGCATCCTTGCATGTGTAGACGTTATCTTCTCATATCTTATTATATTATCGGGCACCACAACTCAAATGTTGCACAACTCTCACTAGAGATCTTGCTAAGATGACAAATAATATTTAAATTAGTGTATTGCTGCTCTCTTCATTGACGTATTTATTCTTAGTACATGTGACAAAATGTGCACTTTGGGAATTGTCATAACGAAAATGCAAACTGCGGTATGTTTGTGCTGCGACTGGCCCATCTTGGTACATCTACCACTTAATCTCAAACAGAATAGCCAAATGATCAGATATAGTAGGATCCAATGTTGACAATTTTTGAACATCTAAGCCATGAGAAATTACTAAATCTAATGTATGGCCACGATTGTGCGTAGGCCCTGTAACCTTCTGAGTGTGATCAAGAGAATCGAACAGCATTAGAAACACATGCTGAGTGTGATCAAGAGAATCGAACAGCATTAGAAATACATGCTGAGTGTGATCAAGAGAATCGAACAGCATTAGAAACACATGCTGAGTGTGATCAAGAGAATCGAACAGCATTAGAAATACATGCTGAGTGTGATCAAGAGAATCGAACAGCATTAGAAATCCCACAGATTTAGGATCAGATTCAAAATCAACATGTATATTAAAATCTCCAAGTAAAAGGGCCCTACTGTGTTTAGCAGAAAGCGATGACAGGAAATTCTGTCAGAAAAGATTACATTTAGGCGGACGGTATATGACTAAAATAAGAACAGGTAATTGCATATTTACATTCAGTGAAGAATAATATTAATTATTTTCTTGTTTAATGTTGTGATTTGTGTTATAAATAGTAGCGAGTCCACCCCCCTCCCCACAGAGCATGCCTTCTGCAAAAAAGTGTAATGTGGAGAAGCCTCTATCGGGGAAACACTGTGTTTCAGTTAAACATAACTAAGGCCTTGTGAAAATCATGGACATTTTCTTTAAAGTTCACGGCAGTGTCACAGGTAAAGTATCATATTTCTCAGAATGTGCACGGAAATATGTTATAAATTACATGTACAGATTATTATTTTTTTAAACAGCAAATATACAGATAAATGCACCGACATCAAAATTAACATCAAAGTTATTCAAGCACTTTACAATAGCTTGTGAAACGGTGTTGTAATTAACAGCCTGTAGGTAAAGTGTATCTGCAAGGACAGCTTTCAGTACGTCAGGTGCATGTTAACCATTTAGGTCTTGCAAAAAAAATACAGTGTGTAACCCATACTGATCTTGTGCATCAGTCGACTCGTCAGTGACCGCTGACAAGCAACCTGTTTCACCAATTCCATAATCTCCTGTTTGTGATACTTGCCAACTTTAGCTAAGTATTCACATCTCAGCTGGGCTGATGAAGGAATCGCTCCATCATTTGCTACACTCTGTCTGAAGAATTTCCCTAACTTTTGGTTGTCCAGTTTTTCAAAAGGGATATTTGTGCAAACAAACGCCTCTGTCAGGTCAAAATTTAATAAGTGGACTTCTGGAATATGGAAGTGACTGTTTTTTGTTTCTTTGCAAGTAAAGCAGTCGCAGTACTGCTCTGGATTTCCGCCTTTCTCTTTCGGTGAATACTTGCTGTCGAGACGAGTTTCGGTAGTGATCTAGCGTTGCAGGACGTACAGAAGAGCTTCCCTCCATTGCTGTGTAAACTCCTGCTGGATACGACTTTACGTGATCTGATGCAGACACATTTTTTGCCTTTAGAGACATTCGGTAATGTGATTTTTTTTTTTGTTGTTATTATTATTATTATTATTATTATTATTATTATTATTATTAGTTTATTTAGCAGACGCCTTTATCCAAGGCGACTTACAGAGACTAGGGTGTGTGAACTATGCACCAGCTGCAGAGTCACTTAAAACTACGTCTCACCCGAAAGACGGGGCACAAGGAGGTTAAGTGACTTGCTCAGGGTCACACAATGAGTCAGTGGCTGAGGTGGGATTTGAACCGGGGACCTCCTGGTTACAAACCCTTTTCTTTAACCACTGGACCACACAGCCTCCTCAAATACAAATAATTATGAAAATATTTTTATTTCTTAAGAATATTTTAAAAATCACGGTATTGGGCTAATTTCATGATTTCCGTGCAGCCCGTGAAATCGCGATTTTCACAGGGCCCTAAACATAACGTCAAGGTTGTGATCTGAAATAACATCATTCATTAAAAAAGATGTATTTGATAGAAATGTAACAGGTAATGTTGGAGCAGGGTTCATATTTTGGAGATTAAGGGAAGCCCCTAAAGATTTGCACACAGACATGGAACAACTTCTATTCCTTAAAGCAAATTGGTCTCAACTGTATCTGCTCTTCCTTCCCTCTCCACCTCTAGTTTCAATTATTAGCTAAATGACGTTCAGTATTTTCTGCAAATCTACTTGCCCCCAGTTTATTTAGGTGCAGCCCATCTGTTAAATAATACCCAGAGGTTCCCCAGAAAGAGTCCCAATTATATATAAAACCAAAACCTTCTTGTGTACACCAACCAGCTAACCACTTGTTTAATGATCTTCGATAAATGTCATTACCTTTACCAACAACTGGTAAAAAGCCTGATAACGATTTTGCCTCCCAGTTTTTTTTTTTTTTTTTTTTTCTTTGTCAGAGATTTGAAATGGTCCTTTAATACTTCAGATCTTCTATCTCTATCATGTTCAATACTCTCAGAGTCTCTTCTGTCGGTATGAACAGTTTTGCAAATTCTCTGTTCAATATCCTTACCTTTAGCACCAGGGAGAGGGGTTACAGCTTTTAAACAGTCTGTACAGCAGAAGCCAGTGTCTGCATATCGTATCATGGAACCCCCTATTAAAAATACAGCACTCTCACTTTCTTCTGTGTCGCTGTCATCACTTTTTAAAACCTGAAACCTGTTTGCCAGACTGATTTTTTGCAGGATCCTTAAGGTTTGCCCTTCCTTGTTTCTTGTTCCTAGTAACCCAATTTCTTTTCACTGTTTTTCCACTCGGTTCAGCCCTAATTCTGTATTCGTATGAGAAAGACCAGCCTCCTTTAGAAAGTCATTGCGCATGCCATCGGTCTGAGTGGACCTATTCATAGAATTCAATGCGCAGTCTGTTGTGGTCTCCCCTACTGAGTCCAAAACAGTCCACTGATTAAAACTAGTGTCAATAAATTGTTCATTTAAAGTGATTGTTCTGAGAGTATCCATTTGAAGAGGTAAAAAAAAGATGCAAACAACACTTTCTCCACTGTGCTTGCTGGAAAGAGATTGACTCACCTGGCTGTGTTATAAATAAGTTTGTCCAGCAAACACAGTTTCATGCAGTCAAATGGTGTCTTTACTTTCCCTGCTGGAGCTGGAACAAACAAACACTGTTCTTTGGGGCAGTCTATGAGCAAGCCTGAGCCCTTCTTTCATGTCAGAGTGCAAGGATTGTGCGTCAGCTGAGGATCCAGAAACGTGGTGAATAGACGGCTGGTATACCAACAACAACAACAACAACACAAGCCCAGAGGAGCTGTATTAACACCAGCAGAAAATGTAATACGGTAGCCCCAGTTTCATACAGCAGGATTGATAACACTGTGTAACACAATTTTTGTTCCTGGGTAGTAAGTGTTATTTCCTAATTGCTTATGCCTCAAAAGTATAGAAAATGGCTATTATTCCCCACAAACTTTGCTTTTGTGACCAGGACAGTGATATTTTGAAATGTACCTATTTCTAATGAGAAAACGGGCGAATTTGTGTCTTTTCGTTCACATAAAGTCAGAAAAAAACAACATATGAATCCAAATTAACATGTATTTATACTAAAGTAATACAAAAATGACTACAAAAGATTTAGAAGTGAGTAGTTTTTCGAGATTTACGATTATACTGTAAATCACTTTCACGAATCAGCCCCCAAATGTAGTCTCCCATCATGTTCTCGTTATACTGTCCTTGGTAGCAGCGTTCAAAGTCCAGTATATCCTGGTGGAAGCGCTCGCCTTGCTCCTCCGAGTACGCTCCCATGTTCTCCTTGAATTTATCAAGATGAGCATCAAGGATATGGACTTTGAGGGACATCCTACAGCCCATTGTGCCGTAGTTCTTCACCAGAGTCTCAACCAGCTCCACATAGTTTTCGGCCTTGTGATTGCCCAGGAAGCCCCGAACCACTGCGACAAAGCTGTTCCAAGCCGCTTTCTCCTTACTAGTGAGCTTCTTGGGGAATTCATTGCACTCCAGGATCTTCTTTATCTGTGGTCCGACGAAGACACCGGCTTTGACCTTTGCCTCAGACAGCTTAGGGAAGAAGTCTTGAAGGTACTTGAAGGCTGCCGACTGCTTATCTAGAGCTCTGACAAATTGTTTCATAAGGCCCAATTTGATGTGCAGTGATGGCATCAGCACCTTTCGGGGGTCCACCAGTGGCTCCCACTTGACGTTGTTCCTCCCCACAGAGAACTCGGTCCGCTGTGGCCAGTCCCGCCTGTGGTAGTGCGCCTTGGTGTCCCTGCTGTCCCAAAGGCAAAGATAGCAGGGAAACTTGGTAAAACCGTCTTGGAGACCCATCAGGAATGCCACCATTTTGAAGTCTCCTATGACCTTGATGCCATCTCAGAAAAATGCAGATATGTATCCACTTAGGCAGCTGGAACTAAACTGAACTGGTGGGCTTAAGGCCCCTGTATTTATACTACTATTTATATTACTGGAAAGTTCTAGAAGTTACTCCAAGTTTACTCAGCACTGAATCTATCTGGAATGTTCTGGAAAATAGGTAAATTTCAAAATATCACTGTCCTGGTCACAAAAGCAAAGTTTGTGGGGAATAATAGCCATTTTCTATACTTTTGAGGCATAAGCAATTAGGAAATAACACTTACTACCCAGGAACCAAAAAAAAATAAAAAAATTGTTACACGGTGTAATGACCACACGTGCGTGTTCATACCAACTATAAAACACGCTTGTTCTCCATTCAAGGCCCACTTGGTGAACTGCAGTGAGCCGTGCTGTGGTCTTGTGTCACGATCCGTACCCCTAATACGATCTGTCTTGTAAAGAAAGTCGTAAAGGCTTGTATACTGGGTGCTCTGTTTATAGCAGGACTGTGATACGAGACTGGCACCGCATGCTGTACCCTCTGTATTCAAGCTTGACGGCAGGAGCTGTGTTTTGTGTTGCAGGATGGAAGAATGCCCAGCTATCGCATCAACTGGAGGAAAGAGAGAGACGAATCAAAAACCACCTAGACATGGCAGCTAAAGGTACCCACGATGCACAGCGCTTTCATAGTGTGGTCCCCAGCATTGCCTTGTGTACTGTACAGCACAGAGAGGCTCTGCCCAGCACACAGCACGCAGTGCCAGCGCACTACATTACAGCTTTATAGAGACACAATGTTAGGTAGCTGCTGTAGTTCTGTACAGGGTTTTATATTAGTGTTATATATAATGATTTTATTATTTGAATGCTCATTTTGTAAAAACTGCAATTCATGTATTTTTGTAAGTACATAAGTTATCTTTTGAAACAGAATTAAGGGAATTTAAATTGAGTTGAGAAGATTCACTGTATATTCAACTGTATATTTGTGTCAATGATGCAGGGCCTTTGAGGCAGACGTTTACCCAGAATCCTCTGCAGCAGCCTCAGCAATTGGTTGCAAAGGCGAAAGGGGCGTCAGCTGGCAGCGTGTCGAAAGACAAGAAGAGGCCGTGGGAGGAGACTATCGGCTGAAGCACAGTCGCGAGTGTGTGTAAATAGGGTTTGGGAAACAGAAGGCTCCGTTTTGAACCCCCTTTTTATTGATCTGCTGTGACATTGCAAGATCCACTTCTCTTCTCTCAGTCCAGCAGACAAACAGCTAGTTCCTTCATTAGTGTAGTGTGTGTTTCTTCTCCTGTTTGAGTGGATCTTGTGATATCAGAGGTAGTTCACCCAGAACTTCAATCAGAAACTGTACAGGTAAAAATTAGAAGAAACTAAAAAAGTCAAGCAGCAGACTAGCGTTTTTTCTGCTAATGTTTTCATCAGTGCAATGTGTGTGACAATGTGGAAGTGTCTGTTTCTTGTTGAGTGGATCTTGTGATCTCAGAGGTAGTTCACCCAGACATGAAGAAACAGATACTTCCGGGGTCCCTGAGGGTCTCCCCTAGTAAAGGCACAGCCGCAAGGTGACTCATACAGCACAGGCTTGCGTCCTGGCTGTGTGAAGTCCCAGGTCTTTACTGGGAATTCTAAAGGGAGCGTCGCATTGGCTCTGGCGCTCCTGTGGGTTACGAGAGGCAGAACTGGAAGAGACTGTTTCTTCTCATCGCACTACAGCAGACCCTTCCGGCCAGGCGTCCAGCGAGCTCAGAGCGGACACCTCCAGGGCTGGCCTTTGTCCTCCAGAGGCCGGCTTACTGACATCCGCTCTCGAGTTCCTGGGTGTGGAAGAGGAAGCTGGCTCGGTCGTGGGATCGGAGGACGGCCATTGAACCTTCAGTTCTCCTGAGCAGCTGTGCGGGGAGAAAAAATTGGGCATTCCAATAAAGGGTAAAATAAAAGCCGAACCGACAGTTCAGTGTGTGTCTCACACACACTACACTGAGGAAAACGCTGGCTGAAGGTCTGCTGCTTGACTTTCTAAACTTCTAGCACAAGGACCCTAAAGAAAAATGATGACATCTTGGTAATTCTATAGACAATAACGAAGATAATAATGATGATGATGATGATGATGATGATGATGATGATGATGATGATGATGATGATAAATAATAAAAAGGGTTCTGATTTCTTAAGAAATATGCCTCTATCCTTTCTTAGAAGTATTGAAGCACCCTTTCTCTGGGGGGGTAGCAGTTTAAAAAAAATCAGTAAACAAAACCACATAATTATAGAATCTTTAAAATCCCTTTTAATTTAAATTACACAGTTTAAATACATTTCATATCCTGTTGTCCTTTTCCATTTTTTTTTTTTATTACACATACAGCAGGTGTTGTTTTCACAAAATATATAATAACCCTCCCCATAGCAGAATATATTAAAACATTTTTTAGTTAATTTATTTTTTGTCTGGAGTGTTGCTATTGCAAAAGATTGGCCTGTCGTCGACTAGGTGATCGTGTGGATTCTCTCTCTCGCTCTCGCTCTCTCTCTCTCGCTCTCTCTCTCTCATATATTGGTGTGCTTGGAGTTTTGTTGCTGGGCAGAGCAGCTCTTCCTGCATTGTTGAAGATGGCAGATGTTTTCCTATTGGTCGGTTCATTCGGTTTTGTCATCGTCTATGTCCATCTCGGTCAAAACGGAGAAGCAAATCATTTGGATAAACTTGGCCAAGGCGGCTGTGAAATAGAAAATAAAACATTTAGTCAGAGCTACATGGGAGGCTGCATTTAGCAGTTAGAGCTGAGGAGGGGCTGGAAGGGAGGGAGGCTGGCTCTAGTGGTTAGAGCTGAGGGAGGGAGGGAGGTGGCTGTAGTGGTTAGAGCTGAGGGAGGGAGGGAGGGTGGCTCTAGTGGTTAGAGCTGAGGGAGGGTGGCTCTAGTGGTTAGAGCTGAGGGAGGGAGGGAAATGAGGGTGGCTGTAGTGGTTAGAGCTGAGGGACGTAGGGAGAGAGGCTGGCTCTAGTGGTTAGAACTGAGGGAAGAAGGGATGCTGGCTCTAGTGGTTAAAGCTGAGGAGGGGCTGGAAGGGAGGGAGGCTGGCTCTAGTGGTTAGAGCTGAGGGAGGGAGGGTGGCTCTAGTGGTTAGAGCTGAGGGAGGGAGGCTGCCTCTGGTGGTTAGAGTTGAGAGACAGGGGGAGGGAGGCTGGCTCTAGTGATGAGAGCTGAGGAGGCTGGCTCTACTGGTGCTAATAGATTTTAAGAAGCCTTGGTTAGCACTCGTTTAAAGGGGGCAGTGATGGTGGTGAGAGGTTTGGCTCACCGATAGTCTTGCGGAGGCACAGGGGTCTCCTGTGCTCGGGGATGTAGCAGCACAGCAGGTAGACGGGCACGCCCGACACCGCGATCCCGATGCCAATCAGGGAGTTGATGGTGTCGCTGTACAGAGGCACCGCCACCAGGAAGACTGTGCACAGGCAGAAGATCACCGGAAACACCAGACTGAGCTGCAGAGAGACACGGACACACACACGCACACACGGACAGAGACACACGGACAGAGACACACGCACACACACAACCGATCAGTGGGATGACTTGCATCACAGTGCAGAATAACAAATGGCGATGACATGTTTAATGACAGTTGAATAAGTGGTGTTTAGGTAAGCAAATGAGGTGTCATGGTATAATGTAAATAGTGTGACAAACAGACAGACACAGAAGTGAATTGCTGGAATGAAAAGCTAGTGAAGTAATTAGCCCTCTGTCTGTGCCACCTAGCCCCTCAGATAGGAACCCAGGCCTCCAGAGGAAGGTGAATTAATTAGTCCTCTGTCTGTCTGTGCCACCTAGCCCCTCAGATAGGAACCCAGGCCTCCAGAGGAAGGTGAATTAATTAGCCCTCTGTCTGTCTGTGCCACCTAGCCCCTCAGATAGGAACCCAGGCCTCAGAGGAAGGATTAGGTGTCAATCTCTTCCCTGAATTAGGGGGTCCTGGTTCTTGTACAGCTGTCTGATTGACAGGCCAACGAAGAACCAATAGCTGAAGCTGTAATAATTAATGAGCTGGAATATGTCTTCAACACAGAGGTAGACCAAAGACATCGCACCCTGAGAAAACAGAGACGATGGAAAAGGTTAAAATGTATTTGAGTGTGTGTGTGTCAGTCTGTCTTTTGCTGTCTGTCAGTCTTGTGTGTGTGTGTGTCTTCTGTGTCTTTCTCTGTGTGTGATTGGTAGTCTGTCTTTTGTGTGTGTGTGGTGTGTCTGGTTCCTTCTCTGTGTGTGTGTGTGCGTCTGTCGGCCTTTCTCTGTGTGTGTGTGTGTGTCAGTCTGTCTTTCTGTGTGTGTGTGTGTGTGTGTGAAGCTGTCTTTCTGTGTGTGTGTGTGTGTGGAATATGTCTTTCTCTGTGTGTGTGTGTGTGTAGTCTGTCTTTCTCTGTGTGTGTGTGTCGTCAGTCTGTCTGAGAAAACAGAGTCTGTGGAAAAGGTTGTGTGTCAGTCTGTCTTTTTCTGTGTGTGTGTGTCAGTCTGTCTTTTCTGTGTGTGTGTGTGTCAGTCTGTCTTTCTCTGTGTGTGTGTGTGTCAGTCTGTCTTTCTGTGTGTGTGTGTGTGTGTGTCAGTCTGTCTTTCTGTGTGTGTGTGTGTGTGTGTCTGTGTGTGTGTGTGTGTGTGTGTCTGTCTTCTTTCTGTGTGTGTGTGTGTGTGTCAGTCTGTCTTTCTGTGTGTGTGTGTGTGTCAGTCTGTCTTTCTCTGTGTGTGTCTGTCTTTCTGTGTGTGTGTGTGTGTCTTTCTCTGTGTGTGTGTGTGTCAGTCTGTCTTTCTGTGTGTGTGTGTGTCAGTCTGTCTTTCTCTGTGTGTGTGTGTGTCAGTCTGTCTTTCTGTGTGTGTGTGTGTGTGTGTCAGTCTGTCTTTCTGTGTGTGTGTGTGTGTCAGTCTTTCTTGTGTGTGTGTGTGTGTGTGTGTGTGTGTGTCAGTCTGTCTTTCTGTGTGTGTGTGTGTGTGTGTGTGTCAGTCTGTCTTTCTGTGTGTGTGTGTGTGTGTGTGTCAGTCTGTCTTTCTGTGTGTGTGTGTGTGTGTGTCAGTCTGTCTTTCTCTGTGTGTGTGTGTGCGTCAGTCTTTTTCTGTGTGTGTGTGTGTGTGTGTCAGTCTGTCTTTCTGTGTGTGTGTGTGTGTGTGTCAGTCTGTCTTTCTCTGTGTGTGTGTGTGTCAGTCTGTCTTTCTCTGTGTGTGTGTGTGTGTGTGTGTGTCAGTCTGTCTTTCTCTGTGTGTGTGTGTGTGTCTGTCTTTCTCTGTGTGTGTGTGTGTGTGTGTCAGTCTGTCTTTCTCTGTGTGTGTGTCGGTGTCAGTCTGTCTTTCTGTGTGTGTGTGTGTGTGTGTGTCAGTCTGTCTTTCTCTGTGTGTGTGTGTGTGTCAGTCTGTCTTTCTGTGTGTGTGTGTGTGTGTGTGTCAGTCTGTCTTTCTCTGTGTGTGTGTGTGTCTGTCTGTCTTTCTCTGTGTGTGTGTGTGTGTCAGTCTGTCTTTCTGTGTGTGTGTGTGTGTGTGTGTGTGTGTGTGTCAGTCTGTCTTTCTCTGTGTGTGTGTGTGTCAGTCTGTCTTTCTCTGTGTGTGTGTCGGTGTCAGTCTGTCTTTCTCTCTGTGTGTGTGTGTGTGTGTGTCAGTCTGTCTTTCTCTCTGTGTGTGTGTGTCGGTGTCAGTCTGTCTTTCTGTGTGTGTGTGTGTGTGTGTCAGTCTGTCTTTTCTGTGTGTGTGTGTCTCAGTGTGTGTCTTTGTGTGTGTGTGTCAGTCTGTCTTTGTCTGTGTGTGTGTGCTGGGACGGACAAATATCCGAATATTTGAACGAATATTTTTGGACATGTATTCGGATACAAAAATCAGATGTTCGTATTCTCTAGAAATGACAAGCAGACATTAAAGGTTTGCTGAAATAAGGGGGTTTAAAAGCAGTTTTGAGCAAAATACAGGAGAAAAACTGTCCCGGGAGAAGGGTCTAAAATACGGGAGGCTCCCGGTGAATACGGGAGAGTCTGCAATACCCAACTTCCTGAAAATGTTGTGTAGTCTAATTTGCTGCTATTTGTTTTTGTTTTTGTGCAGTAGCATTTTTCTGATCCCTTACGCTGCAGTATATGAGCGACCCTGAGTGAACACCTATATAACTACTGGCATTAGCTGTTTGTTTTTTTAAAAACATGTACATTATTAGTATCTTTCATAAAGCTGGAAACCATTGCTAACAGAGCTTCATGATAGATGGCTGAGGTTTGTAGAGCTCCATGAAGATACACGCGAGGCCCACAATGCAGATCATATTGGACAGTGACGTACACATACAGAACCACGTGGATACCATTTAAAGGAATGAAGTTTATTTTATAGACCAAAAGTAACATTTAAATAACTGTTAAAAACATTACGACTGTATAAGATAACAGGCAATTACCTAACAGGATATGAAGTTTATTCAGTGTCTATAAAATGCTAATTTAATCCGTCATGGAGATTATTTTGTGATACTGTTAACCCAGGTTTCACCCACGCTAAAAATGAACACATAATAGGTAGAGAACTATTGCTTTATTAATTCGGACTGCGAAATAAATAAAACCAGGAGCAAATAGCTACCTATAACGTTTATTTATTTATTGTTTAAATCGCTGTCATTATGGATGTATGATTTGTTAGTTACCGAAATCTCAGTCAACAGCTGAAGACATCAGAGGATAATTTTGTACCGCTTAATTTGCATCGATGAAACATAACCTGGTTAACCGTACTGACGGCACATCAAATGCTCAGATGATAGATCTGGTTGCATTCTTGTAGAACTTAAGAATAAAACAAAATACATTTCGACAAGGAATTGCATCAGGTGTTCAGCACAAGGTGGTTTCAATAAATACGTTCTGATTTAAATATAGGGATACTGTGTGAGAGTGTGGGGGGATTCAGTCAATTTAAAACAATAGGTTGCTGTTTTTATTTATTTATTTATTTATTTATTATTTTTTATATAGCGACTTTCTGTTACGTGGATAGTAATAAACGAGAACCAAAACGTTGAGTTTTTTTTTTCCCTCTTCACTTTACAACGCCATTTCCACGTTTGTTTTATTTGAAGTGTTTAAAGTTAATTTCAGTTTTCGTTTACTTGTTCATCTACAAAAAGGCACACGTAAACCTCATGTTATTACTTTATGAAAACGTGTCGATGGCCGCTGTTTACCGTGAAGAAACTTTACTGCTGGGTTAATTTTTATTTTGTGTAACATATTGGAAAGTCTTGCTGTAAAATAAAGTCACACACACACACACGGGCACGCCCCCTGCCGCTATGCTGTCTCTGCCTGCGTACAGAGCAATATAATGGTTTTTATTAATTTATTAATATTCGAACAAATATTTAAATTGAGTGAATATCCGAACATGAAAATCCTATGTTCGTCCCAACACTAGGGTGTGTGTGTGTGTGTGTGTGTGTGTGTGTCTATTTCTCTGTGTTGTTCTCTTGCTCCCTCTAGCGGCTCTCACATTGAACAGCAGTGCCGGGATGGGTGTGTATCTCTCCACGTGAATCATGCAGAGGGAGTCGGGCAGGTGACCTTCTCTCGACCCCACGAAGAACAACCTAAAAAACATCAAAACTCTTTCAGACTGTCCGAGTGGTTGAAGTCTGGTTCTACACAAACCTGCATTAGCATTGGAAATCTGCAGTAGTCATTTGTACCAAGCTAGTAATATGGAAAGTTAAAAGATATACATGTTGTATATAAAAACACAGTAAGGCCACCCCCACTAGGAAGGCACACTTTGTTGTACCCCCAGAGCTGGCTTTGTTAGAGAGGTTCCACTATCTGTAATGTGTATAAAGAAGTTCTGAAAGACTGCATGTCTAACTCTGTTTTCATGTATATTAAATAATAATAACATGCCTTAAGAAACACTAAAATAAACTTCAATTCAATGACAAACGTTTCCACTAGAAGTCTTTCTCAGTGTCTTCAATAAAATGTCTTACCTGGAAGCAGCCAGGATCGATGCATTTAGTCCTCCGAAACAGGAGAGGGCGACGGCGAGGGGAATAGTCCAGTTAAAAATGCCGAATACCTGATCAGCAAAAGTCTGGGAAAAAAATGATGAGGTTAATAATAATATGAACAGGCATCACAAAGCACTCAGCATACCCCAATGCAGTGTGTGCTTCATGCGATTTTCAGGGAGAATGTTTCAGATGTTTTATTGAAGTGATTGCCACTCGCACAGGAATTCCATTAATCTTCGCTGTCCTGCTCTTCCATTCGCTACACAGGTCTCAAATGGGCAGTTTTGAAAGACACACATGTTCCAGCAAACTTTTCATTTTTTTTAAATCTGGTACTACAGTCATGCTTTCAGATAGTGCTGCACTTCCTGGAATTGTCCCCATCCCTTCAGTCTTTCCTGTCATTAACCAATCAAATGCTGTTGAAGCTGACGCCCTGGGATCCTTCAAGAAGCTGCTTGATGAGATTCTGGGATCAATAAGCTACTAACAACCAAACGAGCAAGATGGGCCGAATGGGGCCTCCTCTCGTTTGTAAACTTTCTTATGTTCTTATGCTCTTATGTTCTAATCAGCTGCTTCCCCTCCTGAATGACATGCTTTCAGCCAGCGACCCAGAAGACACTGCTGGGGGGACCCAGGAAGTGCAACAAATTTCTTGAAGGGAAGGGAAGCAAACAGACATAATGATTTAAAGGGCAGCAGTGTGGAGTAGTGGTTAGGGCTCAGGACTCTTGACCGGAGGGTTGTGGGTTCAATCCCAGGTGGGGGACACTGCTGCTGTACCCTTGAGCAAGGTACTTTACCTAGATTGCTCGAGTAAAAACCCAACTGTATAAATGGGGAATTGTATGTAAAAATAATGTGATATCTTGTAACAATTGTAAGTCGCCCTGGATAAGGGCGTCTGCTAAGAAATAAATAATAAAATGAAAATACGTGTTTCTTTTAGAACTGCAGCTTTGAGACCTGTGTACAGAACGGTAGGTTATTATCATGACCATGGTTCCCTGAAATTGAAATGTTACCCATTCGGCAATGGTTACATTTCATACTTGAAAGGGAACTTTTAAAAATCACTCCTTTGGTGTCTCGGTTGACTACATTTGTGTGAGCGCTCTGGTGAACGGCACTGAAAGGGTTAACCCCGAACTCACCACGGCCACGGCGTTGCTGTCCAGGATCTCTGGGATCTGCAGCACTGTGTAGTACGCCACGTTAGTCAGAATGTAGATCACAGTCACTATAGGCATGGAGATTCCGATAGCTAGGGGCAGGTTCCTGCAGTACACACAGCAGACAGCAGGGGGGGTTAGAGATACAGCTCACCGAGTTGTAACGGTCTTACTGAAGTATTTACTTGGCTGTGTGAATGCCTGTATTACTGAGATCCCAAGGGCTCTGGGCAGGGTCTTGCATACACAAAGCAGACAGCAGAAGGTGATAGAGAGACACAGGATTTTCAACAGAGCTCATGGACAGATGCTGTGGTCAGACAGACAGTTCTGTGTGTCTGTTAACAGTGTGTGTGTGTGTGTGTGTCTGTATGGTTCCTGCAGTACACACAGCAAGCAGCAGGGGGTGATAGAGATATATGCTGTTTAAGCTGTCTGCAGTACATATCTGTCTGTCTGCAAGGTTTCACTCGCCAGAACGTGTCCCTACCTCTGAGGGTCTTTGATTTCTTCTGTTACAAAATTGAGCGTGTCCCACCCAGAGTAAGAAAAGAGGGCGGAGTACAGAGCCAGCGCCATGTTCCCCGCGTCCAATGAGGAGCCTTCAAAAACATTGTCAAAGTTCTGCGTGTAACCTGCAGAGGGAGGCAGAGAGGCGCATCTTCAAAAACACAATGTACAACGAAACAATGCAACTGGCAGTGGTGAGACTAACACGTAGAACGCTTTCTTCTTAGAACTGATAGGGGGGGAAAAAGGTAATAGAATGGGTTTAAAATGTTACTAGTAAGAGAGCGGATTTTAAGTGCTCATTTAATGATGTTTCTAACTAAGAGGGAAGAATGGATTTTGAAGAAATGTCTTAGAGTTACTTGCCTTGACCCAGCTTGACTATCCCAGTGATGATAACTGCAATCAGAGCGATGACCTTGGCGTATGTAAATAAGTCTTGAACCCTGGTCCCCCATTTCACATACGCACAGTTTACAAAAGTTAACAAACCTGCAATTCAAACAAAGGAATGGCAAAGGATTACTACCTTATTATCTGTGTTCTATAGTGTGGTCCCGCCAGCATTGCCCTGTGTACAGTACAGTACAGTACAGCACCGCACAGCACAGCACAGGACAGCACAGCACAGTGTATTAGTCCTAAACACAGTTACTGGTCTATAAATCACAGTACAGTTTCCATACCACACTGTGAGTGTGTCTTAAGCTTGACAAGTTTGAACAATATGAATAAAAGCCTTTCAGTTATTTTAATCTACAGCCACCCCACCCCCACCAAACATAACTCTGCTAAGGTTGGCTAAATTCCTGTCCAACTTTCAGAGGAAGCATGTTTGCTGACTCGATAAGAAAGAGCCCAGGAAAGACTCAGCACTTTCTGGGAACGGAGGTGAATCAACGTGCAAAGCAAAAAACACAAGATTCAAACTCACATGATATGTGGCAACAAGCTCCATTGCACAAGCAGACCACAGAGCCCTGGTTCAGACAGCCCCCCTGAGTTTCAATAGCCATAGTTTTATACATCATACAGCAACACCAAACATGATTCAGACAGCCCCACTAAGTTTAAATCTCTATAGTTTTATACATCATACAGCAACACCAAACATGATTCAGACAGCCCCACTAAGTTTAAATCTCTATAGTTTTATACATCATACAGCAACACCAAACATGATTCAGACAGCCCCACTAAGTTTAAATCTCTATAGTTTTATATATCATACAGCAACACCAAACACGATTCAGACAGTCCCCTGAGTTTCAATCTCCTTCGCTTTATTAAACCAGTGGTTTTCAACCTTTTTTTTAAACTGTACCCCTTCTGTCGGGAGATTTCAGCTCAAGTATCCCTTTACTGAATGGTACCACAGTTACAATAAAAGGCTGAATAATTTGATTAAAACATATCATTATTTCCCTCTTTATTTAATATATAATGTATGTCAAAATAGTTTGGGGCTGACAAACTGCTGGTTTGGAAGAGTACAAAACAGTCATTCTTAAACAGTCATTCTGGAGGCACAGAATCAGAAGACAGTGTTTGGGAATCTCTTTGGAGACACGTATTCGCTTTCTGTTCAGCAAAAATATTATAAATAATCCCAAACGGTCTGCACTGTAAACGTTTATCATGTTCTCATTTACTTCCCATTTCAGCATAATTACGTGCCATTTAAAATGCTTACAATATCAAAAACATTAACCTCAAAAACTACAACAACTAACACTGATAAACTTTTTATTCAGTCAACATTAAAACGCTCCAAAGGGACTCGGTATAACTTTCTGTCGCTTTGCACTTTCTGTAGACTCTTCTGTGTTTTCTTCCTTAGTTTTTTCTTTTGCAAGTAAGAAATGTATCCACTTTTAACTGCAGTTTAAGATCACTAGACTGCACTAGAATTGCATTGTAACTGCAGTTTGAGATCACTAGAATAGACCACTAGAATTACATTGTAACTGCAGTTTAGGAGTACTGGACTATAATTATACAATAACCACAGTTTAATGTAACTTAATGACATTCTAAGTACAAATTAAGATCAGTTAATTTGTAACTTCAGTTTTGCCATTTTCTGGTCAGCATGTACCTGAAGACTGACACCACGAATGATTACACTGCCTGGCCACATTTTTAGAACATGTCTGTCTCCCTGATTGGGTTTGGCATCGCCTTGGTGTGAGACATGTTGTCCTGGTTTTTAAATTTGAAAGAAGCCTTGATTAGCACTCCTTTAAAAAGTTCCGAAAAATCTAGCGTTCCATGTGCTGCTACAACTGTTTAAATAACGTACCTGGCATTTCACTTTTCATTGTTAACATCCTGACAACTTTTTACACCAGGGTTTGAGATCTGTCCTCTAAATCACTGCAGGAAGAGCGATTAAAAAACATAACGAGTGCTCTGGCTTTTCTGTTCCGTACCACAATGTGGGCAATAATCCTGACCCTATCAGGACACTAGAGCGGCCAATTTGAAAAGAGCTTTGAAACAGACTTTAAAGTTAGAAGTGTAAAAAGTTGTCAGGATGTTAACAATGAAAAGAAAAATGACAGGTACGTTGTAAACAGTTGTAGCAGCACGTGGGGACGCGTAACCTATATTTTTCCTAACCCCACTACTTACTCTTTAAGATAAAGTCTTGTAATTATTAACCAGCTTCTGCTCAAGCTGTGCTAGCTGATGCACTTCAGATAAGCAGCTCTCCTCTGCAGAGCCACTGCTTTATGAGTGTGTTTGTTTGGCCGTTCTGTTCTGAACTTAAGGAGCATTTGGTTTTTCTGTACAGCAGCTATCAGTAAACTCTAATCAAATCCTCTGCTGTTAAAATTCTTGTGATAAATGACAATAAATGTCGTGATGAATAAGCCAAGGCCAGGCCAGGCTGCTCAGTTTGACACGGCAGCACAATTATTTCAAGGCGTTTCTGAGTCTTCATGAGTCACTAGTTTATCTTTTTATGCTGATTGAAGTGCATTCTGAGAAGAAGTTGACAAACCCTCTGGCACAGAAACCAGGTCCAGAGGACACAGCTGGCAATGAAGTGCACTGAGGGCAGAGGCGCTTCTTCACACAGAGAGCGGGGAGGGCATGGAATAGGCTATCAAGGGTTACCGAGCTACGCTGTCGATGCTGAATCACTGAGATCCTTTAAGAGATCAATGAGCTGCTTGGAAGCAGACGAGGGCCGAGGGGCTGAACAGACTCCTCTTGATTGTATTTTTTGTTTTGTTTCTATGTTAAGAAACAAAGAAAGAAAGAAAGAAAGAACTATATTGTCAAACTGAACAGGATTGTGGGGCTCTGCCTGTCTGTAGCTTTAATGAAACTAAATTGGAAGAATGCAGTAAACTAACACAGACACCAAGAAGATTGAATGATATTGTAGTGTCAAACTGAACAGGATTGTGGGGCACTGCAAAAAAAAACCAAAAACTTCAGCTAAATCTGTTTATATGAAATCAGTATGCAGCTACAGCAACTGAAAAGAAGCAGTTGCTGTGGTTGTTACCATGGAACCCCCCCAAATCCCTAAACTCCTAAAAAAATCTTCAGAATGTAAACAAAGGGTCTTTTGTTACCGGGGGAAAGTGTATTCCTGCAGCCCCATAAATACAAGCAAGGGGCACATTTACAAGATGCTCCAACAGTGATGAAAAGACCTGTTCAGAATCGTGGCCTGGTGCTGTATGAAAAACTATGGCTATTAAATCTTAACGGGACTGTCTGAATCATGTTTACTGTCATTGTACATTCACCTAGATAAGTATCTCTATAATGGCACATGATAAGCCCTCAAAAACAATTTAAATCAAAGAAGCAAATATAAGAGCAATAAACTACGAACCTTTGAGTCTTTGAATGTTGATTTATTGATGCTTCAAAGTTTAGACACTTTTCCCTGTTTTTTTTTTATGGTACAAGACTCCTGTCTTCTCACTAAACTAACACAAGTGAATCATTTCTTTAGCCTTGGGATTAGTTTGTTATTGGACTCTCTAAAGGGCCACGGTGTTATTTTGGTGCTGTGGTGACCAGAATGGAACACAGTATTCTAGTGTGGTCTCAGCATTGAAGACACTGAGAGAGACTTCTAGTGGAAACGTGTGTCATTGACTTGAAGTTTCTTTAGTATTTTTTTTTTTTAATTTAGTAGTTGCCAATTGATTTTACCCCGTTTTTTTCTCCCAGCTCACCGCTACCACCCCTGCTCTGACTCGAGAGCAGCGAAGACGAACACACGCTGTCCTCCGAAACGTGTGCCGTCAGCCGACCACTTCTTTTCACTCTGCAGGCCCGCCATGCAGCCACCTCAGAGCTACAGCGTCGGAGGACAACGCAGCTCTGGGCAGCTTACAGGCAAGCCCGCAGGCTCCCGGCCAGTCTACAGGGGTCACTGGTGTCACAGTGAGCCATGGACACCCTGACTGGCCTAAGCCCTCCCCCCTCGGGCGGTGCTCGGCCAATTGTGTACCGTCCCATGGGAACTCCCGTCCACGGTCGGCAGTGGAATAGCCTGGACTCGAACCAGCTATAGGGCGCATCCTGCACTCCACGCGGAGCGCGTTTACCGCCACTAGGGAGCCCTTTGTATTTCTAAAAAAAATGATGGGCCAGTGTGTTTCACAACCTCACCGTAAGCTCCACTGCCTATATACCCAAGCATTGTAATGCAACTGAAAGGCGCTACAACATACTCACAGATGCAGGCAGCCGCGAGCAGCCTGTTCGCGATGTAGGGAGACTCGCAAGTGGGAAAAATCGGCTGCACCATGTAGTTTGAAAAGGTTATGGCGATGACAGCTTGACTCGTGGGCTCAATTATCAGCAGGGAGGTCCAAAGACGTATAAAAGCAATGAAACCCCCAAAAGCTTCTAAGATATAGGCGTAGCTGGCCCCCGATTTGGTAATGGTGGTTCCAAGTTCTGCGTAGCACAGGGCACCAAAAACTGAGAAAAGCCCCCCAATCGCCCATATTACCAGGGACAGCCCGTAGGAGCCGCTGTGCATCAGGACACCTTTTGGAGACACGAAAATGCCTGAGCCGATCATGTTGCCCACTATTAGGCAGACTCCATTCAACAGGGAGATCTCCTTTTTGAGCGTCATGGAGTCCTGGGCTGCTGCTTTGTCTGTGATTGGCTGGCCATTGGTAACCGTTGCCGTGGAGTCCTGGGTGGGGGCGGGGCTGTATTTGACGTTGTCGGCCATTTTGTTGGGCAACAGAAAAACAAAACAGCAAACAGGAAGTTGGAGGCCACAAACCTAGGCGTCTTACTGGTTAACTGGCATGGCAGCTGTGTGTATGAGCTGGAAAATGAGAGAGAAAAAATATTATTATTATTATTAGTAGTAGCAGTAGTAGTAGTATTAAAAGAAATGCATTACATTACATTACATCACCCAATCAGAATCCCAGTGTTATATTTTAAACATCTTCAAGACTCTTCTGATATTTATATCCGCACATCATGGGTCATAAATGCACTGGGCAATACCTTTCTAAGGATTCACTCGGGCCAGCAGACAGAGAGAGAATTCCTCTTGACAGCTGCCACTCATTTCAATGCATTGTTGCAGGAGGGAGTGTGACACTTGAACTTCTTTAAAGGGCTCTTACCTCTTATTTTAAATCTGGAGAACTGCTTTTCCAATTATCATGAAAGTTAAGGTATTGAGGTTATGGGGACATATGGAGGCGTCTGTCTGTCTGTCTGTCTGTCTGTCTGTCTGTCACATTTATTATTGAACACAAGAAGCTCTTCCACACACTGTAAGTCAGTCATTTTAATGTACTTTAACACGACGCCTCATTGGCTTACCTAATGACATCAAGGTCTTTAAATACACCCTATCCCAATTTCCATGTAGCAATCCATTCTGTGCTGTTCTGTACATACTGTACATACTGTTGATAAAAGTCATGGGGGTGGATGTTATTGACATAGTAACTTTACAGGAGCGCTGACCATCTTTAAAATCCATTCTCTTACCTCTTATTAGCTTTATTAACAGTATCACTGGCCCCTCCCTTTAAAGGAGCGCTGACCATCTTTAAAATCCATTCTCTTACCTCTTATTAGCTTTATTAACAGTATCTCCCTTTACAGGAGTGCTGACCATCTTTAAAATCAATTCTCTTACCTCTTATTAGCTTTATTAACAGTGAGTGCTGACCATCTTTAAAATCCACTCTCTAACCTCTTATTAGCTTTATTAACAGTATCTCCCTTTAAAGGAGTGCTGACCATCTTTAAAATCCATTCTCTCACCTCTTATTAGCTTTATTAACAGTATCTCCCTTTAAAGGAGTGCTGACCATCTTTAAAATCAATTCTCTTACCTCTTATTAGCTTTATTAACAGTGTCTCCCTTTAAAGGAGTGCTGACCATCTTTAAAATCCATTCTCTTACCTCTTATTAGCTTTATTAACAGTATCTCCCTTTAAAGGAGTGCTGACCATCTTTAAAATCCATTCTCTCACCTCTTATTAGCTTTATTAACAGTATCACTGGCCCTCCCTTTAAAGGAGCGCTGACCATCTTTAAAATCCATTCTCTTACCTCTTATTAGCTTTATTAACAGTATCTCCCTTTAAAGGAGTGCTGACCATCTTTAAAATCCATTCTCTCACCTCTTATTAGCTTTATTAACAGTGTCTCCCTTTAAAGGAGTGCTGACCATCTTTAAAATCCATTCTCTTACCTCTTATTAGCTTTATTAACAGTATCTCCCTTTAAAGGAGTGCTGACCATCTTTAAAATCCATTCTCTCACCTCTTATTAGCTTTATTAACAGTATCTCCCTTTAAAGGAGTGCTGACCATCTTTAAAATCCATTCTCTTACCTCTTATTAGCTTTATTAACAGTGTCTCCCTTTAAAGGAGTGCTGACCATCTTTAAAATCCATTCTCTTACCTCTTATTAGCTTTATTAACAGTATCTCCCTTGACCATCTTTAAAATCCATTCTCTCACCTCTTATTAGCTTTATTAACAGTATCACTGGCCCCTCCCTTTAAAGGAGCGCTGACCATCTTTAAAATCCATTCTCTTACCTCTTATTAGCTTTATTAACAGTGTCTCCCTTTTTTTGACCATCTTTAAAATCCACTCTCTAACCTCTTATTAGCTTTATTAACAGTATCTCCCTTTAAAGGAGTGCTGACCATCTTTAAAATCCATTCTCTCACCTCTTATTAGCTTTATTAACAGTATCTCCCTTTAAAAGGAGTGCTGACCATCTTTAAAATCCATTCTCTTAATTAGCTTTATTAACAGTGTCTCCCTTTAAAAGTGCTGACCATCTTTAAAATCCATTCTCTTACCTCTTATTAGCTTTATTAACAGTATCTCCCTTTAAAGGAGTGCTGACCATCTTTAAAATCCATTCTTCACCTCTTATTAGCTTTATTAACAGTATCACTGGCCCCTCCCTTTAAAGTGACCATCTTTAAAATCCACTCTCTAACCTCCTTTATTAAAGTATCTCCCTTTAAAGGAGTGCTGACCATCTTTAAAATCCATTCTCTCACCTCTTATTAGCTTTATTAACAGTATCTCCCTTTAAAGGAGTGCTGACCATCTTTAAAATCCATTCTCTCACCTCTTATTAGCTTTATTAACAGTATCACTGGCCCCTCCCTTTAAAGGAGCGCTGACCATCTTTAAAATCCATTCTCTTACCTCTTATTAGCTTTATTAACAGTGTCTCCCTTTAAAGGAGCGCTGACCATCTTTAAAATCCATTCTCTAACCTCTTATTAGCTTTATTAACAGTATCTCCCTTTAAAGGAGTGCTGACCATCTTTAAAATCCATTCTCTCACCTCTTATTAGCTTTATTAACAGTATCTCCCTTTAAAGGAGTGCTGACCATCTTTAAAATCCATTCTCTTACCTCTTATTAGCTTTATTAACAGTGTCTCCCTTTAAAGGAGTGCTGACCATCTTTAAAATCCATTCTCTTACCTCTTATTAGCTTTATTAACAGTATCTCCCTTTAAAGGAGTGCTGACCATCTTTAAAATCCATTCTCTCACCTCTTATTAGCTTTATTAACAGTATCACTGGCCCCTCCCTTTAAAGGAGCGCTGACCATCTTTAAAATCCATTCTCTTACCTCTTATTAGCTTTATTAACAGTGTCTCCCTTTAAAGGAGTGCTGACCATCTTTAAAATCCATTCTCTCACCTCTTATTAGCTTTATTAACAGTATCACTGGCCCTCCCTTTAAAAGTGCTGACCATCTTTAAAATCCATTCTCTCACCTCTTATTAGCTTTATTAACAGTATCACTGGCCCCTCCTTTAAAAAGTGCTGACCATCTTTAAAATCCATTCTCTCACCTCTTATTAGCTTTATTAACAGTATCACTGGCCCCTCCCTTTAAAGGAGTGCTGACCATCTTTAAAATCCATTCTCTCACCTCTTATTAGCTTTATTAACAGTATCACTGGCCCCTCCCTTTAAAGGAGTGCTGACCATCTTTAAAATCCATTCTCTTACCTATTATTTATTAGCTTTATTAACGTTG
>CM072709.1:1576341-1593841 GCA_036884735.1 Huso huso | reverse complement strand
TGAGATACAAACACACTGACACACACACACTGAGATACAAACACACTGGCACACACCAACTGAGATACACACACACACACAGACAGCCTCACACATAGACACATTCACACACGCAGAGACAAACACTCCGACACAGAAATATAGAGATCAAGTTTTGTTTTGCTGGCAACACACTAGCTGTGCACTAGATGGCGCTGACTCTTACTCATATTGGCTGATCCTCTCTACATATATCTTTGCCAGGCCACGAGAACGGAAGAGCAGCCACATGAAGAAAAAAAGGAGAGAAGCTACTTGTGTCAGGGTTGTCATCTTTGTGGGGACGTTTTTGACCCTGTAAGCAGTATAAAGTTACACACGCGCTCACATTCACACACACACACACACACACACACACACACACACACACACACACACACACACACACACACACTCACTCATTCACACACACACACACACACACACACACTCACACACACACACACACACACACTCACACACACACACACACACACTCACACACACACACACACACACACACTCACACTCACACACACACACACACACACACTCACACACACGCACACTCACGCGCACACACACGCTCACGCACACACGCACACACACACACACACACTTTTGCATTCCTATATTTGTGGGGACTTCTCATTGACTCTCACTATATTTTTATTTACTATTCCTAACTCCAGTCACACAAAACATCACACAGAGTGAAAGTAAAACTAATTATTATTATTGTTATTATTATTTATTTTTTTAAGGCATATTTAGTTTTTAAAAAGGTGTTTTACACAGTGGGGACATCCCCACAATGTCGTTTTTCTTTGTGGGTACATTTTCTCAAATGTTGTCCTCACATTGGTAGTAACACCTGCGCACGCTCGCATTCACACACACACACGCTCATGAGTAAGTTTGTATCTCTGTCTTTTCCTTGTCTCACTCCCACTCTCCCACATCAAAGTACGTCTCCTCTCCTTCGCCCACCCCTTTCTCCCTCTCTCCTCACCTCTCCTCTCCTTCACCCACCCCTTCCCTCTCTCCTCCGCTCAACTGGACAGATTCACGAAGTGGTACCACAGAAAGAGGTCCACTGGACAGGTTCAATGGACTTCAGAGTTCGTCAAAGTGAAGTGAAAATAAATTAATTAATAAAAAAATAAATAAAAGCTACGTGATAAGGAACTTACAAGAAATTGCACAAATGAATAAGAACATTATTTTAAAAACGTTTCGATGAGCAGTAAACGGTATTAATATCATAAAAGCAAGTGTGTTAAATAAGACTTCTGTGTTATAAATAAAACAGCAATGCCGTTATCTTACCCTTTTCAGCAAAGTTTTTTGCGTTACACAATGTCAAACCGAAACTCGAACTCAGAACACCCAATTCCTGTTTTCAGATTCCGTCGTCTACCTCAGACGCATGAGTGTTCTTTATCAAAATGACGACGGGTGATAAACGTCTCCTGTGGGCTGAACCACTGAGCGACACGCCGCGGGGGCTGGGGGTGTGCTGGGACGGGGGGTGTGCTGGGGATGGTGTGTGTGCTGGGAGGGTGTGTGTGCTGGGATGGTGTGTGTGTGGGGGTGTGTGCTGGGATGGTGTGTGTGTGCTGGGATGGTGTGTGTGTGCTGGGAGGGTGTGTGCTGGGAGGGGGTGTGTGCTGGGATGGTGTGTGTGTGCTGGGAGGGTGTGTGCTGGGAGGGTTGCTGGGATGGTGTGTGAGTGCTGGGAGGGGGTGCTGGGATGGTGTGTGTGTGCTGGGAGGGGGTGTGCTGGGATGGTGTGTGTGTGCTGGGGGTGTGTGCTGGGATGGTGTGTGTGTGCTGGTGCTGGGATGGTGTGTGTGTGCTGGGATGTGTGTGTGTGCTGGGAGGGGGTGTGTGCTGGGATGTGTGTGTGTGCTGGGATGGTGTGTGTGTGCTGGGAGGGGGTGTGTGCTGGGATGGTGTGTGTGTGCTGGGATGGTGTGTGTGGGGGTGTGCTGGGAGGGGGCGTGTGCTGGGAGGGGGTGTGCTGGGATGTGTGTGTGTGCTGGGGCTGGGGGTGTGCTGGGGTGGGGTGTGCTGGGATGTGTGTGTGTGCTGGGAGGGGTGTGCTGGGATGGGTGTGTGTGCTGGGATGGTGTGTGTGTGCTGGGATGGTGTGTGTGCTGGGACGGGGGGTGCTGGGAGTGGGGTGTGCTGGGATGGTGTGTGTGTGCTGGGAGGGGGGGTGTGCTGGGATGGTGTGTGTGTGTGGGGGTGTGCTGGGATGGTGTGTGTGTGCTGGGGGGGTGCTGGGAGGGTTGCTGGGAGTGGGGGTGTGCTGGGATGTGTGTGTGTGCTGGGGGGGGGTGTGCTGGGATGGTGTGTGTGTGCTGGGGGGGTGTGCTGGGATGGTGTGTGTGTGCTGGGAGGGGGTGCTGGGATGGTGTGTGTGTGCTGGGATGGTGTGTGTGCTGGGAGGGGGTGTGCTGGGACGGGGGGTGTGCTGGGGTGGGGGTGTGCTGGGATGGTGTGTGTGTGCTGGGAGGGGGTGTGCTGGGATGGTGTGTGTGTGCTGTGTGTGCTGGGATGGTGTGTGTGTGCTGGGGGGTGTGCTGGGAGGGTTGCTGGGAGAGGTGTGCTGGGATGGTGTGTGTGCTGGAGGGTTGCTGGGAGGGGTGTGTGCTGGGATGGTGTGTGTGCTGGGAGGGGTGTGCTGGGAGGGGTGTGCTGTGGGGGTTGCTGGGAGGGGTGTGCTGGGAGGGTTGCTGGGATGTGTGTGTGCTGGGATGGTGTGTGTGTGCTGGGAGGGTGGGTGTGCTGGGATGGTGTGTGTGCTGGGATGGTGTGTGTGTGCTGGGGGGGTGTGCTGGGATGGGTGTGTGTGCTGGGATGGGTGTGTGCTGGGATGGTGTGTGTGTGCTGGGAGGGTGTGCTGGGGATGGGGGTGTGCTGGGATGGTGTGTGTGCTGGGAGGGTGTGTGCTGGGATGGTGTGTGTGTGCTGGGATGGGAGGGGTGTGCTGGGATGGTGTGTGTGCTGGGAGGGTGTGTGCTGGGATGGTGTGTGTGCGCTGGGATGGTGTGTGTGTGCTGGGAGGGGGGGGTGTGCTGGGATGGTGTGTGTGCTGGGAGGGTGTGCTGGGATGGGGTGTGCTGGGATGGTGTGTGTGCTGGGAGGGGTGTGTGCTGGGATGGTGTGTGTGTGCTGGGAGGGGTGTGCTGGGACAGGGGTGTGCTGGGATGGTGTGTGTGCTGGGGGGGTGTGCTGGGATGGTGTGTGTGTGCTGGGAGGGGTGTGCTGGGATGGTGTGTGTGCTGGGAGGGGGTGTGCTGGGACGGGGTGTGCTGGGATGGTGTGTGCTGGGAGGGGGTGTGCTGGGATGGGTGTGTGCGCTGGGATGGTGTGTGTGCTGGGGGGTGTGCTGGGATGGTGTGTGTGTGCTGGGAGGGTGTGCTGGGGGGGGTGTGCTGGGAGGGTGAGTGTGCTGGGAGTGGGGTGTGCTGGGATGGTGTGTGTGTGCTGGGATGGTGTGTGTGTGCTGGGAGGGTGTGTGCTGGGATGGTGTGTGTGTGCTGGGATGGTGTGTGTGCTGGGGGGTGTGCTGGGACGGGGTGTGCTGGGATGGTGTGTGTGTGCTGGGGGGTGTGCTGGGATGGTGTGTGTGTGCTGGGATGGTGTGTGTGTGCTGGGAGGGGGGTGTGCTGGGATGGTGTGTGTGTGCTGGGAGGGGGTGTGCTGGGGCAGGGGTGTGCTGGGAGTGGGGTGTGCTGGGATGGTGTGGTGTGTGCTGGGGGGGTGTGCTGGGATGGTGTGTGTGCTGGGGGTGTGCTGGGATGGTGTGTGTGCTGGGGGTGTGCTGGGAGGGGTTGCTGGGAGTGGGGGTGTGCTGGGATGGTGTGTGTGTGCTGGGAGGGTGTGCTGGGACGGGGGGTGTGCTGGGAGTGGGGGTGTGCTGGGATGGTGTGTGTGCTGGGAGGGGTGTGTGCTGGGATGGTGTGTGTGTGCTGGGGGTGTGCTGGGATGGTGTGTGTGCTGGGAGGGGTGTGCTGGGACGGGGGTGTGCTGGGATGTGTGTGTGCTGGGAGGGTGTGCTGGGATGGTGTGTGTGTGCTGGGAGGGGGGGTGTGCTGGGAGCGGGGGTGTGCTGGGATGGTGTGTGTGCTGGGAGGGGGTGTGTGCTGGGAGGGGTGTGCTGGGATGGTGTGTGTGCTGGGAGGGGTGTGCTGGGATGGTGTGTGTGCTGGGGGTGTGCTGGGATGGTGTGTGTGTGCTGGGAGGGGGTGTGCTGGGACGGGGGGTGTGCTGGGATGGTGTGTGTGCTGGGAGGGGGTGTGTGCTGGGATGGTGTGTGTGTGCTGGGAGGGGGGGTGTGCTGGGACGGGGGTGTGCTGGGATGGTGTGTGTGGGAGGGGGGTGTGTGCTGGGAGGGTGTGCTGGGATGGTGTGTGTGCTGGGAGGGGGTGTGCTGGGAGCGGGGGTGTGCTGGGATGGTGTGTGTGTGCTGGGAGGGGGTGTGCTGGGATGGTGTGTGTGCTGGGATGGTGTGTGTGTGCTGGGGGTGTGCTGGGATGGTGTGTGTGTGTGCTGGGGGGTGTGCTGGGAGTGGGGTGTGCTGGGATGGTGTGTGTGTGCTGGGATGGTGTGTGTGTGCTGGGAGGGGGTGTGCTGGGATGGTGTGTGTGTGCTGGGGGGGTGTGCTGGGACGGGGGGTGTGCTGGATGGTGTGTGTGTGCTGGGAGGGGGTGTGTGCTGGGATGGTGTGTGTGCTGGGGGTGTGTGCTGGGATGGTGTGTGTGTGCTGGGATGGTGTGTGTGTGCTGGGAGGGGGGTTGCTGGGAGGGGGGGTGTGCTGGGAGGGGGGTGCTGGGAGGGGGGTTGCTGGGGGGGGTGGAGTGGTGGTGGTGGTGGTGGGGGTGAGCAAAACATGGAACAATCTAATAAGTGTGTAACACAACGTTACGGTAGAGGAGTTATATTTAACAGCTTGGGTTTGTGGACTAAATACAGTAAGTTGTTTTAAAACACGTTTTTTTTATCCATATTAAAATACCGTTATTGGAAACCGTTTAGTAACGCGATATTAGCATGTTTTAAGAACTGCTCTATTTTGCATAATATGTTTTTAAGGTATTTCATACATATTTCTTCTTGGTGTCTGTGAGTTTACTACATTCTTCCAGAGTTTCAAACTACAGACAGACAGACAAGAGCCCCACAATCCTGTTCAGTCTGACGCTGCAATATAATCCCGTCTTCTTGGTGTCTGTGTTAGTTTACTGTATTGTAACAGAGTTCAGCAAGAAAGAAAGAAAAAAAATATTTTGGTTGTCGAGATCGGCATTGTAAATCTGGGTTTGTCTGTTACTTTGTTTTTTGTTGTGTTACACTGCCACCTTATGGTTCACATCTGCAACTACAACGACAATAATTTAGTAAACTGAAGACTCCAAAGAAGGATCCAGTATTTCAGTTCAGTGGCAGAACTAAACCACTAGATGGCAGTGTGTCATAGACTCTCAATTTGATAAACCAGCGTGACTGGAACCAAAATCTCCTGGCAGCTGGCTTTTTGGGGTTTCTTATTCCCAGTACAAACTGTACCCCAGTAAGAAACCCCACAAAGACTGCACCAGCAGTTTACCTTCAGGGCTGAAGAAAGGGACATATTATATTTTATTGTAAGTTTACAGAAAGGGAAGAGGGTAGTTATATTAAGATTTAGTTTTGTGCAAATACTACTGGTAGTAACATCTGTGCATTGGAAACCAGGCATCGTTGGCCTCCCAGTTTGTTTACATTCCCTTTAGCTGTAGGGAGGCAGACACATAAGCTTCCTGAAGCTTCAGTCTTTCTTACAATCTTTCACTCTGAACAGAGAGACAGAAACACATACCGTAAAACTACAAATAATTGCCGGGTCTCAAATAATCGCCTGTCTCCAATAAGCTCCGGGTCTGCTGGCAAATATCGTAAATAAACCCCAGGTCTCTATTAACGCAGGGTCTCTGTCACTGCCATTGAAGCTGAGGAAAATGAGGAGGAGCTTGAGGGTAATGAACTGCTAATAAGTGACAGCGATGAAAGAGACTCTCAGGATTAATAAATAATAATAATAATAGAAAACGTAATTTAAGGTAGGCCTACATGTAATGCATATTTGTTTAATGCAGTTATTACATTATTAAAAATGTCAGGCAAGACGGGGTTCCACCCCTGCACGGCCTGCAATGCAAATATCCCGCAGGAGGATAAGCATACCCTCTGTGCGCGGTGCTTGGGCGTCCAACAGGCCACCTTGGCCCTCAAGAGGGAGATGTCCTGCAGCATCTGTGCGACTTTTCAGCCCCGGGTGAAGGAACATAGGTTGGAGAGGCAAGTTCCACATCCTCAGTGGCCAGACCATCGGCGGCTCTTGGAGCCCCACAGCCCCTCCTCCATGACCTGTCCCAGGACCCCCTGCTGGACAACCCCGATGCGCAGGCCCCCCTGTATTCGCTCCCCATCTCCGCAGGCGAGAAGGGTGAAGCGGCTCAGGTCCTGGAGCTCTTGGCCAGTCCCAGCTCCGTTGCAGCCCCAATTGCCATAACCCCCTCCCCCAGGGGAGATCAGGGTCGATGGGATGAGGCGTCCCAGCTGGTGCAAGAGGACAAGCTTTCTATAGCAGCCTTTGGGGATGGGGCCTCCTTCTCCTCTGACATGCAGGTAGGGGGGGAGCTCGAACCTCCTGCTGAGGAAGAACCTGGCATTGAGGTAGCCTCGGTGCTCCCCCCGTTGTCTAGCTCAGTTTCAGCACTGATGGGATGCGCTGCAGCCTTCCTGCAGGTCCCCTGGATGCCAGCGGCAGAACCACGTCGATCCGTCTTCGCCCTCAAAAGTTCCCGGCCTTCCCGGACTTCATGGAGGAGGTACGCTCCTCCTGGGATCGTTCGGCCTCAGGTCCTACCGCGCTAAAACAGGCTGCACCGCTTGTCTCTCTAGAAGGCGCGGAAAAGCTGGGCGTCTTCGAATTGAAAAGGAACGTTAGGTTACTTACCGTAACCCTGGTTCCCTGAAAGAGAAGACGACCACCAACTGCGAGATCACGTGGGTCGCCCTCACGGGTCCGATGCAAAAACAGAAATTGCTTCCTCAGGAAGACGGTTTTAATCCCTCGGTGGGCGGGACCGAGTGCATCTTCGCAGGAAGGGGACTATCGGCAGCTCTGGTATAGAGAGCTCAGCAATTACCCAATGGGCAGGCATATCCCATACGTAATGTCGTTGGTGGTCGTCTTCTCTTTCAGGGAACCTATGGTAACTTAACGTTATCATTGATAAAACAGCCTTAATTAAAAACTGTATATTGCCTAAAGGAAAATAACATAGATTACATCGATCCCATGTAAAACATGCTTACTCCAAACTGTAGTTTTTTCAAACATATATGATTCTATAATATAGGTGGGAAAATGTATTATACTAGACAGTTTTTAGACTTTATAAAACACGACGCTAGTGAGACTTCAGGCAGCAGTCTGTTGGATAGGGTTCTGAGTTCCACCTGTTCCGGCTTTTCCCCAGACCCCTATCAACACGGTTAAAAGTAGCCACCGAACACTTAGAATCATATTATTATAACATTAAATCTAAATAAAAAAAAAAATAAATAAAAACAGACGAAAAGCTGATATTAACGCACTTAACCTGTTTTTATGAAAGGTCCAGCACTGACATTGTATGTGCAGACCTACACTCTCAGCGACAGTGTGTAGCTGCTGCATAGGCTCCAGTGGGAATGTGACTAATAATTCATAAGAAAGAAAGAAAAAAAAACATAAAAGTCGTTTTTGTTCTGTACCACACAACCTAGGCCCGCGTTGCCATGGTTTCTGTCCCAAGTTCCCGTGGATAAACATCTCATTAGCTTTAGCGACAGCTGTAGGACCCCTCCCCTTGACCCCTCCCCCCCCCCTTGCAGATTTTAAATCGGGTTTTGGAGGATTAAAGGCGATTGTCAAGAAAATTTTGCGAACTGCAAAGCATCGTCCGGGATACGGCAGCTAGTAAAAGCGGCGGAGACAATGCGCCCGGGCGGCGGAGGGACAAAGGCGACCACAGCCATTTGAAATGCTGTTATTTGCGACTGGGCTATTACATTACATTAGCTGTTCCCAGCGCACCCCTGTCACGACCGGGGGGACACACAATGACGTGATTGAAAAAAGAACACGTTTCAAAAAAAAAAAACAAAACACCAAGGCAAATTCAACCTGTCAGGCGCAAACAAGTCTGAAACTCCCGATGTGAAGCCATCATATACTTTACACCGGCTAGAGTTATGAAGTACACTGTATACTGTAGGGAAACCTTGCTATAGGCCTGGCAAAAAACACACACACACACACGTGTGTTTCCAGAGTGAAAAACTAGGACTTTTTTTTAGTTCAATTTATAGCACCGTTAAATAACAGCATATAATAACACACTCAGCTTAACAATTCAACATCGTGTGTATTTATTACAGCTCTTAGAAAGAAATAGATCAGCTATTACCATTTAAACATGTGATATACACATCATCAGAATGATTAAACACATAACCCATAAGTTAGGGGGTGTTTTTGTTCTGAACGGTGCTGCGTGACTTTGCTTTTAGCTTGCTGAGCACAGTGATAGCGTTTTATACTTGAACGCAATAGCAAAACCTTGAACAATTTTACTATTTCCGACTGGGACATAAAATTAGGTTTGAAAACTGGGACAATCCCGTTTTTCCGGGACGTCTGGTAACCCTAAAAATGTAACCTTAATGTTAAAGGTGACTTTATATTACCATCACTAGGAACACACGTGTGTGCTCTTAATGGAATTTACTCTTATAAGCAAACATTTACCACTGATTTTACTGTACTTTATAACTGCTCTTATCTGTAAGGTGATATTGTGTAATGTGATATTTTGTAACAACTGTAGTCACCCTGGATAAAGGAGTCTGCTTAGAAAGAAATAATAATAATAATAATAATAATAATAATAATAATAATAATGTCTCTCAGTGTTGGGGAAGTTACTTTTAAGAGGAATCAGTTGAAAAAAAACTGAACTAGTTACAGTTACTTCTCAGGCCCAGTTTCCATTTTACAGCTGGAGATATTCTTTGAAGATCCGGCTATGGACCCCGCTCACTCCCTCCTCTCGCGCTGTTGTCTTGTGAGACGATAGGCTGTGTGGTCCAGTGGTTAAAGAAAAGGGCTTGTAACCAGGAGGTCCCTGGTTCAAATCCCACCTCAGCCACTGACTCACTGTGTGACCCTGAGCAAGTCACTTCACCTCCTTGTGCTCTGTCTTTCGGGTGAGATGTAGTTGTAAGTGACTCTGCAGCTGATGCATAGCTCACACACCCTAGTCTCTGTAAGTCGCCTTGGATAAAGGCGTCTGCTAAATAAACAAATCATGTGATTTGTAAGGTGTGACAAGCACTGCTGAAGCGCTTTCTGATTTTGTGCATTGCTGTAGTCCTTTTTTTATTTAACTGAAAGGAACTGTCCGTCACCACGTTTTGCTACCTGTCTGAAAAAGGAACTATTCCAGGTACGTTACTGAGGTTATGTATTTATTATTATTAGGCAGCAATCTGATTGCTGTAATGTGTTACTGCCCAACACTGGGAGTCTTCACTCCTCATCCACGAGGAGGATCCATGGCAGTGGTCTTTATACTCACATGAACTTTAAGCAATCTTGTACTGTATTTATTTTATATTAGATACAGTGTTACGGGGAGGGGTGGATTTCAAATATTAAACCCCAAAAAAACACACAAAAAGCATGATCATTGACACTTATTTTTTATTTATTTTTTTGTTTTACACTGAACATGAGAAAATACATTTGATATGAGGAGAGCGCAAGCCCCGCCTTGCTTAATATTTCTTAATCTAAAAAAAAGGACAAAAATTAATAACACAAGTAACTACTTTGCTAAAGTATTTCCTACATCTTTCAAACATCGACAACAGTAACAGCAGAGACTTCCCTTGTGAGGGTGTCTGCCTGCACAGCGATCACGACACAGCAGCAGGAATCTGAGCTTGATAACTTCTAGAACCTTTTGAAATCATTGTTCTAGAGTTCCCCTAGCTCTGGAACTTATCAAGTATAGCACATTGGTTCCACTACAGTTTTATTATCTAGAGAGTATTATTATTATTATTATTATTTTTATTTTTATTATTTTAGTTCTATAACAACCGTCTGTAGCTGTCTTTCTACAATGGCCTTTTCTGGGTTCCAGAACAATCTTTTCTAGAAATGGTTGTCTTTTTTCCTAAATTGTAGGATCCTATTTCTCAAAATTGATCCAGTTGCTCCCCAAATAACATTTTTGCAGTGCTCTGACTTTAAACACTATTTTTCAACAGCTTTTCGCCACAAGAAAACCACCTTTTCTAGATTCGTATTGTTCTAAAAAAAGCAACATAAATTTTCTAGAATTCCATGCTCTAGATTATTATTATTTTTTTTACATATTTTTTTCCCCTAAAAACATTTTGTTCTATAGCCTCTCTTGGCTCTGGAAAAAAAAAACAACAACAAACATCTTGGCTGCTTCTCCTTGATCTAAAAATCTAAATGTTCTAGAGTTCCTTTACAGCCCTGGAACCCACTGTTTAGGATGTTCTAGAACCAAGAGAAATTGAAATCAAGGCAGTTCTTTCTCCCAGTGAATCTCTTCAGCAACCGTCTCCTTGCTGTCTGTATCGATATCCACTGGCGTCTCCTCCACTTGAGACTCCGCCTCTTCCCCGCCACCTCTTCTTTCAGAGCCAATCTCTTTCTCTGGAACCCCCTCGGGAGCCCTGACCACTGAGGGGAGGGGTGTCTCGGTTGCCGCGTTAGTCTCAGCCAATCCTGTGTCTCTGGAACTCAAACCCGCGCCTCCCACAAGAGGACCTGCAGCCAATGGCGGGGGAGTGGGCGGGATAGGAGGAGCAGCAGCAACAGAAACAACAACTGGGGCAGGATGGACGATCCTATTGGCTGCAGTGGCTGTAAGCCCTGCCTCTTTGTGCTTAGGGGCCATCGTATTGGACAGGAAGGCTGTGTATTGGTTCCAGAAGGACAGAGGTCCTCCCCCGCTCACCCCGACCACTGGGGGAGCTGCAGGGAAGGACAGGGGGTCTGTAGGCAGCAGAGGGACCAGAGTGGAGTGGTCCAGGGAGAGCCGGCGTCCTCTCCTGGCTGGAGGAGGGGTGCTGCCCCACACGTGGGTGCTCATGTGGACCTGGCGAGAGAGATATGAATGAATATTAAAAACCAGAAGAAGCATTTGGGTCTTGTGAATCTATCCTCCCTGCACTTTCATCAACACAGCCAGCCACCATGTACCAGTCTTACATGCTACTAAAACAGAGAGAAAGACAATCTAGAGCACAACCAATAACCACATTAATCAGGGATTAACAGCACTGTACCAGAGGATACCAATCAGGGATTAACAGCACTGTACCAGAGGATAATCAGGGATTAACAGCACTGTACCAGAGGATACCAATCAGGGATTAACAGCACTGTACCAGAGGATACCAATCAGGGATTAACAGCACTGTACCAGAGGATAATCAGGGATTAACAGCACTGTACCAGAGGATACCAATCAGGGATTAACAGCACTGTACCAGAGGATAATCAGGGATTAACAGCACTGTACCAGAGGATACCAATCAGGGATTAACAGCACTGTACCAGAGGATACCAATCAGGGATTAACAGCACTGTACCAGAGGATAATCAGGGATTAACAGCACTGTACCAGAGGATACCAATCAGGGATTAACAGCACTGTACCAGAGGATACCAATCAGGGATTAACAGCACTGTACCAGAGGATAATCAGGGATTAACAGCACTGTACCAGAGGATACCAATCAGGGATTAACAGCACTGTACCAGAGGATAATCAGGGATTAACAGCACTGTACCAGAGGATACTAATCAGGGATTAACAACACTGTACCAGAGGATACTAATCAGGGATTAACAGCACTGTACCAGAGGATAATCAGGGATTAACAGCACTGTACCAGAGGATACTAATCAGAGGTTGAGTCCACATCACCATGAGATACAAGATTGTGAAATCAAATTTAAACATTGAGAAAGACTTCCAGTGGAAACGTGTGTCACTGAACTGAAGACACTGAGAAAGACTTCTAGTGGAAATGTGTGTAATTGAATTGTAGAGACTGAGAAAGGGTTCTAATCAAAATATTTGTCATTGAATTGAAGACAAATAACATTATATAGACCCCTTGTCGGGTAGCTGCTATAGTTCTATACAGGGATTTATAGTGTTATATATATATATATTTCTAATTGTCACACTATTGAGTGTTTAGATGGTATAATATGACTCACATACCCACACACACCACTCTCTCGCTCACACACACAAGGACACACAGGGATACATACAGACATTTGGTCACATAGGCTCACCTTCAGGTTGCCCTTGGTAGTGAATGCTCTCCCGCACACTACGCAGCTGTACGGTTTCTCTCCCGTGTGAATCCGATCGTGGATCTGCAGCGCGCTGGCGGAGGAGAACGTCTTGTTGCAGGACAGGCACAGGTGCTGTCGACCTGTTTGGGGGGGCTTCCTGGGGGTCTGAGACGAATTAGCAGGGGGGGTGATAGCCAGGGACCCTGGCGTGGGTGGGTAGGGAGAGCCTACTGGGGTCTCTGAGCCAAAATTCACCCCAGGGCTGACGTGACTCACATAATCCTCTACAAGAAAGGGAGCCCCCTCGTTTTCAGGTGAACCCTGGATCTCAGAATCACCCAATTCGGGGTGGGGGACCCTGGGGTTGCAATTTGCGCAACCTCCGATTTTGGAGGGGCTACCATTTTTTTTGCAGTTGGCGCACCCTTCTGAATTGCTTGTGGCGGAGCCTTCCGGGGCAGAAGTTGGCGAGGGTTGCCCGGCTTCGTCACCTCCTTCCTCTTCTTCCTCTCTCTCTCCCTCGATTTTCAGCTGGGGGCCTGTATTTCCTTGATCCGAAATTCTCCTCCCAGCTTCTGGTAACAGCCCGGGGAGTGCGGTGGAAATATTAGGGAGATTGGGGATTTGCCCACCCAGGTGCATTCGTATGTGATGCTGGAGAACGACTGCATTGGTGAATTTGCGTTGGCATATGGGGCAGGAGTTTTGGGTGCGGGCCAGGGGTCGGGATTTGTGGGTAGCCTGGTGGGCACGCAAATTCCCTTTGGTGGAAAAGGCGCGGCCACAAACCTTGCACCGGAAAGGCCGCTCTCCAGAATGTGTGGCGTAATGTAGCCGTAACGCACGCGGGCAGCTTAACACTCGATGGCATATGGTACACTGGTGCCCGTTAGTGGCATCACCACTCAAACTCAGAGCTTGAGGAACGGCTGACTGCTTATCCAAGTTCTCCACCAGGCGTTGCAGTTTGGAGGTCTCGGACGGTTTGGGGAGAGGGGAAAAAGACGAATATGGCCCGGACGGCCGCAGTTGGCTGAAAACGAAACCAGGCAAGATTTTCGGGACCTGTGATTGCGGAGGTGTGTTTTCGTCTGGTTTGCCCTCTCCCACTTTGGATGGAGGCCGATTTAGGGACAGCAAGGAATGGGCGGTCGTCAGCAGGGCTAGGTCCATGCTGGGTGGCAGGGGGATCGTGGGAACTTTTTGGTGGGGGGCGGAAAAGGGGAAGGGGATGAGATTGGAGCTGGGGGAGGGGGTGGAAGCTGTGCTGGAGGATCCTGGGATACTGGATGACCTTCCAAACTCATTATCGTTATTGTTACTGGCGTCACTGGGTTCTTGCATGGGATACGGATTCATAGAAACATGAGGATAATGCTCCCTGTGCCTGTGGAAATGCACCTTCAGATTGCCCCTGGTGGTGAATCGATTCAGGCAGATGGTGCACTGATAAGGGCGCTCCCCGGTGTGGGATCGCAAGTGGATCTGCAAGGCGGAATCGCTGCCGAACGTTTTGCCACAAAACCGACAACGGTGGCGGTCTTCCCCTCCGGATTTCTCAAAGGACGCTGGGTAATCCCTCAAAGTGGTCGGCACTAGGTGGCCCAGCGTGGCCCCTAAACTGGGAGAAAGGTTTTGGAGATCAGGGCCGAATTTGGGGAGATATGGTGCGCTGGCGGCTATGGGTTTTTGCCCAGGGTTGCCGTCTTCGGTTTTGTAAATGGAATTCGGGACTAGCAATCGGAGCAAACCCGGATTGATGGGTTTAAGGATTTGCGGGGACGATTCTGTATGGAGAATGGAATTATAGATGGGGGACGATTCTAAGCTGGCATTCCGATAATTATTATAATTATTATGGGAGCCCAGCTGTAAAACCTGACGGCATATCTGCTCTGTCATTTGCATCTGGTGGATTTGCCTCTGTTGCAGAATCCGCAGCTCTTCCAAAATCATGGGGATGCTTAAAAAGTTTTTCCCTTCCCCGAAATTGGGAGGGGTAGTTGGGCTAGGCATACCATCAAAGGCTGGAGTGGAAGAACCAGGATGTGTAGGAGAAGGGGTATTGGTGAAGGCTGAAACTCCTAATTTTGGAGAGGCCATGTCTCTTCCACTCTGTTTTTGCAGGGCAATAGGCCCCACCTCACCGAATGGAACTTTCCTGATCCCCTTATGGAAGCCAGGCTGGGAGGGGCTGAAGCTGTAAGGGGTGTGGCCTGGGTGGGAGGAGCTGGGATTGAGGGAGGTGTTTGTTTGACCCTCTTGTTTTGGAGGGAAAGGTGAGGGGTCGTTGCTGGAGCAGGCAGGGATGATGACCTGCTGGTTGGAGGGACAGTGCTTGTGATGCTGTAGCAGTTCACTCTGCTGGTTGAATTGCGCACAGCATTGATCGCACACTGCTGGGCTTTCTGTCAGAGGCCTGCTGTCATCAGTGGCTTTCTCTGCGTTGTCACCTACAGACAAAAAAAAAACAAGAATTATGAAGACTATAACTAAGAAAGTCAAGCTAATGTGTGCGTGAGAGATGCATGCCTACCTGAAAGACTGCGTGCCTGCTAGTCAACACCATTAAAGCTGTGCCTCTCCAAAAGAAATGGGAGCGAGATCAAGTACTTTGTTCTAGAAACTGCCGTTTCTCCTCTCAAGTAATTGAGTGCACCTTCCGAGACCCATAAGAATTGGGCACTCGTGGTCTTGTAACTCCACATGACTGTGCATCAACTACAGGTTCCTGTTCCTGTTCGCAAGACTGCGCTTCTGTTTGAACTTCCTGCTGCTGACGTCATCACAAGACACCCAGCTGCAACCCTGCTGCCTGCAACACTGGGAACCCTGTCGAGTAACTATTAAATATAAACTCTACTTTTCACATTACTTCAATTGGCGCATAGATTAAGCATATGAGTCCTTATCTAAATAATGTTTGTTGAAATGTATATTAATCCAAGTTATTACATATTCTGAATTCAAAGGTTATATGAAAGCATTTCTGACTGTTATGTAGACGTATGGTACGAATTCAGGTGTGATCTGCAATCCTGACTGTTAAATCTCCTTTCTTCTCACATTAAGCTAGTTATAACACTAGTATTTAGGAATTCTCGATTTTGTGTTGTTAGTCTGCTATAAATAAATTGATGTAGTTATACTTTTAAACCAGTGTCTGTGTTTGTTTTTGATCTGTTACTACGCACTGTACTAATTAATAATTCAGTCCAATTTTGTATCGATGTTAAGTTTTCACCAGGATTGATGGATCTGAACTCAATGGATATTACTCTATAGAGTCCATTGTGTACATTCCTATTGCAATTATTTCCACTTGGGGGCAGTAATTGGAATACAAGTTAAAACAAAATGAGTAGTTGGGATAACTAAATTAAGTAAATATCTGCTACAGAAGTATATGCTTCCTGGGCTTGTTTGTTTTGTTCAGTGGATCTTGCGATATTACAGGTCATCCAGAACTTCAAACACAACTTCAATCAGAAATGCTGCACAAGGAATAACTGGAAAAAACTAGCAGACTTCAGCTAAAACCTGCATCAGTGAAATGCCAAGTGTTTAATCTCTTTCCCCCTTTACCTCACGTTAGGACTAGAGGACTCACAGTTCAAAATGATGTGGAGACAGAGGATAGGAGACACTTCTCACACAGAGAGTGGTGAGGGGATGGAATGGGTTACCAAGCCATGTTGTTGATGCTGAATCATTTGTAATTTCAAAACGTTGAATGACAAATCTACTACTAACTGTAAGAAACTAAGCTGACAAATGTTTCTACCAGTGCCTTCTCCAGTGCAGAAGCCTAATGTTTGCCAACTTAGTTTCTTATAGTTTGAGATCTCAATGAGCTGCTTGGAACCGGAGATAAGCACTGAATGGCTGAATGGCCTCCTTTCGTTCATCAGCGTTCTTTCATCCTGCTCCCTCACTCTATTTCTTCTCTCTTATCCCTCTCTCCACTAATCCTCTCAATATTAAAATACACTGAAGACACACACACTCACTGACACACACTCACACACTCACTGACACACACACTGACACACACACTCACTGACACACACACTCACTGACACACACACACGCACTGACACACACACACACTCACTGACACACACTCACTGACACACACACTGACACACACTCACTGACACACACACACACTCAGATACACACACGCACTGACACACACACTCACTGACACACACACACACACTGACACACACACACTCAGATACACACACGCACTGACACACACACACACACACACACGCTGACTCACACACTCACTGACACACACACTCACTGACACACACGCTGACTCACACACACACTCACTGACACACACGCTGACACACACTCACTGACACACACACTAACTGACACACACACACATACACACTGACACACACACACTCAGATACACACACTCACTGACACACACACACACACTCACTGACACACACACGCTGACTCACACACTCACTGACACACACACACACACACTCACTGACACACACACTGACACACACTCATTGACACACACACTCACTGACACACACACACACACTCACTGACACACACACGCTGACTCACTGACACACACACTCACTGACACACACATGCTGACACACACACTCACTCACTGACACACACACTCAGATACACACACGCACTGACACACACACACACTCACACACACTGACACACACACGCTGACTCACACACTCACTGACACACTCACTGACACACACACGCTGACTCACACACACACTCACTGACACACACGCTGACACACACACACTCACTGACACACACTCACTGACACACACACACTGACACACACACACTGACACACACTGACACACACACACACTCAGACAAACACACACACACACACGCACTGACACACACACACACGCTGACACACACACTCACTGACACACACTCACTCACTGACACACACACACACTTGACACACACTCACTCACTGACACACACACACGCTGACACACACACTCA